>CAUYRT010085408.1:0-98584 GCA_963574885.1 Lepilemur ruficaudatus
TGGAGAGCAGCCTGAGCAAGAGCGAGACCCCATCGCTACTAAAAATAGAAAAATTAGCCAGACATAGTGGCACATGCCTCTAAGTCCCAGCTACTTGGGAGGCTGAGGCAGGAGGATTGCTTGAGCCCAGGAGTTTGAGGTTGCTATGAGCTAGGCGGATGCCATGGCTCTCTACCCAGGGCAACAGAGTGAGACTTGATCTAAAAAAATAAAAAGAAAGAAAGAAGGAAGGAAGGGAGGGAGGGAAAGAAAGAGAGAGAAAGAAAAAGAAAGAAAGAAAGAATGAATGAATGAATGAAAGAAATTAAAAGATGAAAAGCATAAGCAAAGATAATTCTTTCAACCAGCAGTAAGACCTGGAAATAATGCCACTGAAACAACTGATAAAATACCTTATATACTTGGGGAAAAAAGGGAAGCCATTCAGTGATATAGAAATTGTGAAAGAATGCATTGTCAAAGTTGTAGGATGTTTAGATCCCGATGTTTCAAAGTATAAACAACTGCCTCTTTTAAGGAGAACCATAACTGATTAGCAGCATGAATTAGGCTTCAACTTAACAGAACACTTCATGCAATACTTCAAAAGGAAAATATATATTATTTAATCATTTTGGATGAATCAACTGATACTACTGACTTGGTTCAGGTTGTATACTTTATTCGGGTCATAACAGAAGATTTTTTTTGCTATGAAGTTATTCACTTTGGGCACTCTTGCCAATAGAACATGGGGAATAGATATCTTCAACAACTTTTAAGATAAATGTGAAGTTAGACTGAATTTGGCAAATTTAGTGAGTGTATGTACAGATGGTGCACCTTCCATGACAGAAAAACATGAAGGGTTTATTGCACAGATAAAAAAAAAGTATTAACAGATCCAGATGCTCTCATTTTTTTCATTGTATCTTGCATCAGCAAAATCTCTGTGTTAAAGCTACCATTTTAAGTGACACTTTGCAACAAGTTATAGGTATTATTAACTATACCCCTGTAAATGCAACATGGCATGTTCAGTTTCGTAACATGCTAAAGTTGAATGATGAGATATTTGGTGTGGATTTGCCATATCATTCTAAAGTGCGTTGGCTATCTCAGGGACAGGTGTTAGCCAAAATTTTACCTCTGTGAAAACAGATAATTAAATTGTATGAAGAACAGAATTAGCAATGTGAATTATCGAAAGAAGATTTTTATAGGAATACAGCATTTCTGTGTGACACCATGTCAAATCAAAACAACTTGAATATTTCTTTGCAAGGTAAAACTAAGTCTATATATGATGTGTGGTAAAAAAAATGCAAGCATTTAGAAAAAAGCTATCTTTTTTCAAAACACTTTTTCCACAGAAAACTTCAGATGAACATTTTCCCCACTTAGCAAAGATCGTTGATGAGCAGGATAATATATGTGAATCATCTGAAGAATATGCAGCTGTTATAGACCTATTCATTGGAGGATACAATGAGAGAGTTCACTGACTTTGAGAATCATGACATCACACTCAAATTAGCATTTCAGCTTCACCTAGTTGATATCCCTAAGGCACCTAAAGAAGCACAGATGGAATTGATTGAGCTCTCAGTAGATGACATTTTAAAGTCATTGCATGATGCTAAGAAAGATCCAATTGAAATATGGAAAAATGCAGTAGAATACCCATGCCTTTGGCGACATGCCCCAAAAAATGCTTTCTTGCTTTTCAGCCACTTATTGCTGTGAATCTACATTCTCCTACCTCACCTAAATCAAGATGCCCTTAAGGTTAAAATGACTGATACTCATCTAGAGGATCAACTGACACTGCTGACCTCCATGCTGCAAAAGCTTTCCAACAAACAGCAGGCACGATAAAGTCATCAAAAGGTTAGTTGGCTTTAAAGTTAACAAATAGTTTTCATTTTTTGAAATTAAGTACATAGTAGTTAGATTTTTGCAAAATAATATACATTTTGAAGTATATCTAATTGTAGTTTCTTGAATGTGTTCGTATTTGATTACAGGTAAATTAATGTGGCCTTCCAACAAGAAAAGTTTCACTACCCCTGAGCTAGGAAGTGGATTCAGCCATCCAAACCTTATGGGCTAAGGGTGGAGAAGAAGTGGTTCTCTAGGGAAATTTGGCAACCTCTTATGTGAAGGGGAAATGGATACTGGATAGTCAAAAATCCATTACAGTAGATGTAATTAACTCCACTTTAGAGACAAGGAAATTATGGTTTGGGAAGATGGCATATGCTACTCAAAGCCTCATTGGTAATATTTATCAGTAGAGCTAGGACTAGGACTCATGTCTGTCTAATTTCAAATTCTAGATTTTACACCATGTAGTCCATGTTCTCAGAGAGTTTACATTGTTTGGCCTTATAGCCTTGCCAGTCAGTGGGAGTCGCTCTCTTTCTTTTTATTATTGTGGTAAAGTATACATAACAAAAAATTTACCATTTTAACCATTTTTGAGTGTAAAGTTTGGTGACATTAAATACATTCACAGTGTTGTGTAACCATCACCACTATCCGTCTCTAAATATTTCTCATCATTCCAAAGTGAAACTCTGTAGCCATTAAATAATAACTCTCCATTCCTCTCTCCTAGATCCTGGAAACCACCTTTCTACTTTCTATCTCTATGAGTTTGACTATTCTAGGTACATCATATAAGTGGAATCATACAATATTTGTCCTATTGTTTCTGGCTTATTTCATGTAGCATAATGTCTTAAAGTGTCATCCATGTTGTAGTATGTATCAGAATTTCCTTCCTTTTTAAGGCTGAATAATATTTCATTATATATTAAAAATATATCATATTTTGTTTAGCTAGTTATCCGTTGATGGACATTTAGGTTATTTCCATCTTTGGCTATCGTGAATAATGCTACTATGAACATAGATGTGCAAATGTCTGTTTGAGTCCCTGCTTTCAGTTCTTTTGGGTATACAGCCAGAAGTGGAATTACTGGATCATCTGGTAATTCTATGTTTAACTCTTTGAGGAACCATCATGTTTTCCAAACATTTTACATTTTACACCATTTTACATTCCTACCAGCAATGTACAAGGGTTCCAATTATTCTACATTCTTATCAACATTTGTTATTTTTTGTTTTTTTTACAATAATGTGTGAAATGGTATCTCATAGGCTTTGATTTGCAGTTTTCCTAATGATTAGTGATGTTCAGCATCTTTTCATGTGTTTTTTGGCCATTTGTACATCTTCTTTGGAACCATGCCTATTCAAGTCCTTTGACTAATTTTGAATTGGATTTTTTTGTTGTTGAGTTGTAGGAGTTCTTCATATATTCTAGGTATCAATTTCTTATCAAGTATATGATTTATAAATATTTTCTCCCATTTCGTGGGTTTCCACTCTGTTGATAATGTCCTTTGATACATAAAAGTTTTTAATTTTGATGGTGTCCAATTTATCTATTTATTTCTTTTGTTGCCTGCACTTTTCGTGTTATATCCAGGGATCACTTTTGAAATGCAAAGCATGTTTGGAAGAATAGCTCCTTGTCATTAGCCGTAGAAAATGTATGCATAAATGTGTTAGTCATTTTCTAACTTCAGACAGTTGAAGTTTTAGTTGCATAAAAGAGAGAGAGAGAGCTACCTAAAGAGGGGTTTGGGGTAGGATCTTACAATGAGTGAAGGACTTTTACCAATATTAGAACAATAGCTATCTGATAAGAAAAAGAAGAGTTGCTAACGGGGAGAGTGATGTGTTGAGAAGGGGAAGCACAAATGTAAACTTTTTCACAATTTTAACTACTCTTAAATGAAATGGTCCTACTGAAGTATGGTGAAAGCAGATGTCACAAAAAATCTGTGCAGTGCCTTTTAAAAAATATCCCTCAGAGTCTTCCCGTTGGTTCAGTACTATGATTTAGGGAAGCATGCCATGTGTGAAAGCATTATAGAAGTGTTATATAATATTATCATTGCTAATGTATTTGTTCAATAAATATACACATGAAATTGGGGCATAAGAATGTAGACTTAGCAAGGAGATAGTAGATATGGAAAGACACCACCAAGATCTTTCCAGGAAAGACTTGCTGCCCAGCTCTGGGGACTGTAATCAGCAGACAGCTTCCTGTAGCTATTTCAGATTCGGCCTCAGCACAAAAAGCTACTTCATCTGAGCTCATGCCCTTTTGCATGCAGGCTGCATTTGGTGACTGCTCGAGGTGAGAGTATAAAGGTCAGGCCATTCTGACCCAATGTGGCACACTCTTGTGGGCAGTGCCTGCTCTCGAGCTCTCTAGTGGAGTGGCTAATGCTTCCTTTGGTCTGTACTGCAGCTTAACTTTTGCTGCTGCTGCTTCATCTTTCTTCCTTTCACAGGTGTTGATCCCAAATAAACACCTTACACCCAAATTCTGACTCAACATCTGCTTCCAAACAACCCAACAAGTGATTTTTGAGATTACCTAATCCAAACTCTATCTTCTTAAAATAGTAAAGCTTATTTTTTCCAAACTCAAAATTATTCTCACTTCATATATAATGAGGAGAATATTCCAATAGAAAGAAAAAGATCACTCACAATGTTGGCAGCCATTCTTGGAGATCTTTGCCACAATTTAAGTAACTGTTCCAGCCTTTGGGTGTATCATAATATATTAATAGTTATTCCTTGAACAATTGTTTTTACTAGTCTTTTTTTCTAGTTTTTCACTAGTATAAATGATGCTATGATAACCATCTTTATGCATTAAGTTTTTTATGTATTCTAAATTATTTTCTTAGGATAGATTTGTAGGTGTAGAATTACTGGTTTATAAGGTATGCTGTTTTAAAGGCTCTTGATGGATAGTTTTCCAAAGGGTTGCATCAGTTTTTGCTATCAACGGAGTACAACAGGGCAACAGGGTGCCCATTCTAGTGCATTTGCCCTATCATTTTATAGATAAGATAATTACTGGTTAAATGCTAATTTGTGACAGTGCTGAGTCTCTTGTGTCTTGGGTTAGATTAATTCCCTTTAGCCCAAATGTGTATAAAATCTGAAAATGTAAAGCAGCTCTTCTCATCAGCTTACTAGTATTTTTCACTCTCAGGCTTGCAATGCCAACTCTTGGGCAATGCTTTTCTGGGGAAAAAGTGAGCAGATGGTGAGGGTAAAGATGCAGAGATTCCTCCCTGGAGAGCAATAGAGATCATGGAGGGAGTGTTCTTGAAGAGAACCAGCAGGAGAGGATAGGGCCCCGTGTACTAGGTGGGTCACAGGTTTCCAACACGGTGCCATGTATATGTGGTAGCAATGGACCCAAACTCCGCAGAAAACTTGGGACACCCACAGAGTGGTGTTATTTCATTTTACAAAATGGTGACATTCTATAACATTGTTCCATAATCTTTTTTTTACTTAATATATCAAATTTTCCATGCTATTAAATGTGCCTATGCATGATTTAAATGGTTACATTATTTTAAATAAAATATATAGATTCTAAGATAGGTACTAATATTTCTATTTTAAAGATGATGAAATTGGCCGGGCGAGGTGGCTCACGCCTGTAATCCTAGCACTTTGGGAGGCCAAGGCGGCTGGATCACTCAAGGTCAGCAGTTCAAAACCAGCCTGAGCAAGAGCGAGACCCCGTCTCTACTAAAAATAGAAAGAAATTAATTGGCCAACTAAAAATATATAGAAAAAATTAGCCAGACATGGTGGTGCATGCCGGTAGTCCCAGCTACTCGGGAGGCTGAGGCAGAAGGATTGCTTGAGCCCAGGAGTTTGAGGTTGCTGTGAGCTAGGCTGACACCATGGCACGCACTCTAGCCCAGGCAACAGAGCAAGACTCTGTCTCAGAAATAAATAAATAAATAAAGATGAGGAAATTGATGTGCAGAAGTTTTAAACACTTCTACAGATCCCTCAACTAGCTGGTGGAGGAGCTCATATTTGAATCCGGTTGAGTCTGACTCCAAAAGCCAAGATTTCCCCATTATACTATGCTGACCCTCAGGGCATGAAAAATTAAGTCCAGCACCAACCCTTTTCTTTTGATATTTGGCAAAAGCTCTGAGGAGCAGGATGTTTGTATGAAAAAGCAGAATGGTTGAAATATGGCCCCAACCACCATCCCCTGAAATTTTTCTATTTTTTTGCAGTTAACAAGCTTATAGCAATTTGCATTCAGTTCGGGTAGTTAGATATTAGACACTGGGAGCACAAAGATAAACAAGGATGCTAGTTTAAACAGCTGCATCTGCTTCAACCCATTTCAAAAGCAGGAGCAAGGGGGAGAGCACATTAAGGTCTGGCACTCTGTGTGCTGCGGGCAGATTCCTAGAGCCAGCCAGTGAACCCCAACACACATGCACACCCAACTCAGGGATCACTGCTGGCCCCTCCCACGTGTGCTGCTTCTGCCAGAGAAATGTGGCCTAATTAGAATGGCGCACCATACATTAGATTCCTCTTAATACCAAAGGCAGCCTTTCTCTCTGGTTTGTAGGAATGAAGACACCAATTGCCTATTTTTGGGGGGCGGGGGGAGTGGGGGCATCATTTGCTAAGCTCCTTTGAGTACCCAATTCAGGCAGGACGTGAGAATTTGCCTCAGAGAGAAGGTACCTCTGGCTCCCACTAGAGGGCACTTGCTGCTGGTTCTGGGCTAAGTGCCATTTCGAGGGTGGGGTCAGGGGTGATGAAGTCCTTCTGTGATCAGCCAGCTGTCAGATTCACGAAAAGCTCTTGGTGCTTGGTTGGTTTGTTCTAGAGAAACGGCTGGAGACTGTTTCCTTGGTCAGCTGGGAGGGGAGGAGGGGGGAGGAGTGGGCGGACTCCCTGCCTACCTCGCTCTCCCCACAGCCCGGCAGTTCCCCCTCCTCCCTTCCCTCCTGACTGTCCTTGGAGCAGCAGGCCCTCTAGAGGGTGGAGGCAGAAGAGTGTCACCTGCCTTCAGGAGCAGTAACCAAGCACAGTGCCACCTGGAGCCTGTGATGTTTGGAGGAGTAGATTAACCATGGAGGGGTTGTGAGAACTCCTAGTTCAGAACACAAAAAAGGAAAGAACAGAACACTGAGATGCAAAGATTTATGAGGAAGAAAGACTCGTGTAAGAAAAGGAAATTAGAAATCAAGCAAGCATAATATTCCAACGACAACCACACACCACGCATAATAATGAAGTTTCCATGGCTCCCTTTGGCTCAAGTCAGTCTCCTTAATTTATATGGCAACCCTCCCTCCCTCTGCAAACAGGTGGGGGGAAGGGGAATGCTTTGCAAATGTTTTCTTATTGCTCCCTTCACTCTCTCCGAAAGGAAGGTCGGGTTGTCCAGAGGATTTCCCTTGGGTATCCAGATGGAGCAACAGGCTCCACATGCCTGCCATTTACATAATATAGTAACAGTGAAACAATGGCAGTTCTGGGACTCGTAGGAAGATTTCCTCATTACTGCCATATAGAAAGTGCTGAGGTCCCTCAGGCACCTCAGAGGGTGGGATCAGGGCTGAGGAGTGTAGGCAAATGTCAGTAGATGAGTGGACTTTGAAATAGAGGCAGCATGTGCTGGGTTTCTTGGGAAAATGATGTTAAAGAGATCCCTCTCTGGTTGGGTCTCGTCCTGTTGATTTATGGAAGGAGGGATGAACGCGGCATACTTTGCTCTATGCCAGCACCCTAGGCCAGGTGCATTCCTCTCCATCCCTGGGCTTGCAGCTAGTTTTCCTTGGCTTCACCCTCTCCTTTCCACTTTGAACTGTGCACACTGCTGACAGAAACATCTTCCCAAAACACTGCTTCTACCGTGTCTCTCCCCACATAGAAAACCTTCTAGAGTAGAAGTGGAAGTCATAGACAAGTCATAGTTCTGTAGATGTGCTTTTTTGACCTATGCAATGTTTTAAAAAATATTTTGAATTCGTTTCTAGCATTGAAAAAAGGAAGATTTTGATAAAAAAATCTGAACTTCTAGCTTTTTTGGAGTAATTAGAATACTTGGCAACCGTAAGCCTGCATTTCCACATTGCAATTGACCATAGCAAAGTAGCAACTGCTGCCTTCAGACAGGGCACTAATGATGTTGAGTATGTTTTCATGCATTTATTGTCATTCATATATCTTCTTTGGTGAAATATCTATTCTAATCCTTTGCCCATTTAAAAAAAATAAGTTGTTTGTCTTCTCATCACTGAGTTGTCAGAGCTCTTCTTTACTTTTTACTAGACAATTCCTTACTCTAATTCCCTGTTACAATTGATAATTCTTTACATTGAACTTTCCCTGCTAAAGTTACTGTGTGCTATCTCTCTTTATTGGATTATGATTTATACAGCTGACTACTAATATTTATTCCTGATAAGCTGGCAGGAAATACCCAAAACTGAAATAAGAAAGAGAAAGCTTTGGAGCTAGACAGATTTGCATTTGGATCCCAGTTTTACCACTTACTTCCATGTTGCCTTAGACAAGGCATTTAACCTTTCTGAACTTGTGTGTTATCATCTGTAAAATAGGAAAATAATGGCCACCTCACAGAATTTTCTTAGAGATCAGAGACAATATATATAAATAGCTTATCACATAAACAGGCACTTAGTAACAACTCAATGCATGATAGCCAACAATAGCAGCAGCAAGTAATCAAGAGCTGCAAATAAGTCTTCAGGTGTTCTACAGGCAAGAGTGCTATTAGTCAAGGTACATTTGATGAAAAGGTCCTTGTTGTTATTGAGTGAAAAGTGCCCTTGCCTGGCACCTGTGTGCTGCTATAGCTAGAGGGACGTCAGAAAGAGAGAGAGCTGGGGGAGCTAGATGATGATGATGGCTCAGGAAGGTCCCCATGTGTTGGCTGCACTTTGGGAGTTCATCATGAATAGCTGTCTGGTCTTCAGCTTCAGAAGGTCCATTTTATCAGTACCCCAGGAGAGTCCAAGCTTTAGAAGGCTGACTTATGTCAACTAAACTCACATAGTTATTTTAGTCTTTAAGATAACTGGGGTGACTCACTCTTTCAGGGATTGATTTATTACTTAGCTGCTGACTATTATGAAGGTTAAAAAATTATCTACTTATTCTCATATTTAACCCAACCATATATAGAGACACAACCTTAAAATAAAATGATCAAATTTCTATTGTAAAAACAAAAATGACAAAATATCACAGGCACCGCTGCAATGCTACAATAATAATTATTTAGCTTATCAACTGCTTTGAACATTTTCATATATTCAAGCTCTGAGTGTCAGACTTTTTGCTGCCTTGAAGGATGTTAGAACCAACATTAAAAATACACAGAATGAAGGAGTCATAAAGGGGTAATTAATAGGTTGCCAAGTATAGGGTAGATCTTAGCATGGATGGAGTTGGAAAACTGCCAACTGGGGGTCTGAGAGCAGTTTCTGTACTCTTGGGTGGGGAATCAGGAGTATGTTCGAGAAAACCCTTCTCTTGTTCTGAGAAGGTCTTCTTAGTGATTTCTTTGGTCAGGCAGATGTAAGGTAAGTATTCACCCATTGTCCTGGGGGAAGTCTGCTTCAGACACATTGAGTATTTTATTTGGATCTGTTATCTGGAGTGTGACCTTACTACCTGCAGAATTAGGACTTCTTTTTTTTCTATAACCAGATTTGAGCTGTGGCATTTTCAAAATTGTATGTGCGTTAAGGGAACAGGGTTTTTACTCAAACATTTGCACACAAGAGCAGGAGGCCAGGTGATGGCAGATGTGACATGTAGACCTGGTTGTCTCTTTACTGCACACCAGAGAACAGACTGGAGAGGCGTGGACTACATGGTTGATATACCACATGGTTTTATTTAGTTTAAAACAGGCCATTTTTGTCACAAAATCGGGGCTATGATGTATCCTGTAAGATGACGGAAGACAGTAGATGTTCCCATCTACAGAGACAGAGAAAGGAGATGGGCTCTGGACTGAAAAACAGGGAGACCTTTGGGTCTTGTGGAAGTGGGGCCTAGATTCTGGGCATGGAGATGTACTGGCATTTGTCAGCTAGTCTCTGTTGTATGTTCCTTGTTCCAAGGGCACTTATGACACACTTGGACTAGTGCTAGCCATGTTTGGGGAGTTGAGGAATATGGGTGGGTGCACACTTAAGGTACAGCATGTGGAAGGAGCTGCTATTCCTGGAGAACCAAGTTACAAGATGACAAGAGGTGAAAGCAGTAGCTTGGCACCTCAATGTTGTGGGGCAAGGGCTCTGACTGAAATGACACGTGACAAACAGGATTTATGGTACAGGTGAGCTTTTCTCAGAGACTGCTGGAGGTACTTGAGAAATTTGATAATCTAGGGGCTCAAACTATTGTTATTTGAGTATTAAAAGGCCAGAGAATTTGAGCATTTCCAGGCTATATAAATACACATATTTTAATACTAGATGTATAACAAGATCACTAAAACTATCAGAAGCAGAGAAGGTCAGTGCTAGGATAATATTAATGAACTGGCATTTCCAAATCATTCTTAGTAATGAGTAGCAACACTGAAATGATATTTTTCCCTCTCTATTTCCCCCCTTTTCTCATGCTACACTGGAAGTCTGGATAGGGATCACACAGCCCCTGCTCATGGTTCATACAGCACTCTGCTACTCCTAACATCACAGCTTGCCTCATGGCTCCTGCAGTTTACCAGTTCTGATGCTCTGCTCCAATTTGGTTTTGTTGGTGTCTGCTTTGCTCCACATCATTCATTACCCTGTGCTTATGAAGAATTGGCCATTCTTTCTGACTTAGCACTTCTTGGTTCTCTTGGACTTTTAGTAGTCTCTGACCTTCCTCTTTACCTGTTCCTTTCTTTCTTCTTTCCTCCCTCTTTTCCCTATTCTAGAAAAAGATTTAAGATGCTTATAGCAATACTGTTGATCAAGATTAAATTAAAAGTAGATGAATAAAAGAAAGGAAAAACAAAAATGAGGAATAAGGGGGATACAAAAAAATATATGCCTAAGAATCCCAACTCTTGGTTACCGGTGGGCCACCAATTGTTGCCAAGCTCACTGGAGATTGGGTAAGAGGAGGGAAGATCATTAACTACCCAAGTCATAGGGGTCGTGAGGTCAAAACCAGCATTACAACCTGTTCTTGATACTAAAACCAAAAAGAATTCTCTCAAAGCATGTCATAAAGAAGATCTTGTGTAATGCAATGAAGAGGGCTCTCAACAACAATTCTTAGGGTAGGCACTGGGATGGAGTTCATTAGGGGTGACCACAGCAAAGCTCAGTTCAATAAAAACAGTTCTCCAGGGGCCAGTTCACTGTAGTCTCTTGGTCTAAATTTTAATCAGTGCTGGATGGCGATAAGTTTAAGGCTCTTCTCCCTGACAAGTGCTGGATCTAGCTGTTCTGTTTCCCAGTAAGTGCAAGACCCATTGCATTGCGGGTAGAGTGACTTTTTGACTTTTTTCCTCAAGCCCTGCCAACCCAGTCTTCCACTACTGTGGGCTGGTTCCAGGGATTCCTACTCTCAGCCTGGGTTGCTCTGGCCTCTGCTTCCTATCAATCTTTAAAATTCATCTGTTCTCATTGAAAGTTTCCTCTCCTTCCTTACCATCTGTATGATTTGGGGTAAGTTCCTTGTCCTTTCAAAGCCTTATGTTCCCCAAATATAAAGGGGGTCTGTATCTATGTCATGGTGTTGATGTGAAATGACAAATTTTATGTAAATCCTCTAGTGCAGTGCCTGGCAAATAGGAGGCAACTATGAATCTTAGTTCTCCTTCATTTCTCTCTCTTCTCTCTCCTTTTAACATGATATGGCATTTTATATTTATAGACTTATTAAATCTGGCACTCTACTTATTTCATGTATGATTTTTCTTTCTTTTCTTTTTCTTTCTTTCTCTTTGTTTCTTTCTTTCCTTGTTTCTTTCTTTCTTTCTTCCTTTCTTTCCTTTCTTTCTTTTTCTTTTTTTTTTTTGAGACAGAGTCTTACTATGTTACCTAGACTGTTCTCAAACTCCAGGACTCAAACAAATCCTTCCACCTTAGCATATATGATTTTTCTTTCTAAGGTGACTATGTCTTTCAATTTTTTAAGCTTTTCCTCCCCTCAAATCATAGTGCTTTGGACATGGTAGGAACTCAGTGCCTGTGGATTGAATGATTCCAATTGAAATGCCATGAAAAGGAGCAGGAGGGAGGACAGACTCCACACTTCATCTGAGAGTTCATATGGCAGTTAATTAAAGCCATGGCAGGGCCTTGTTCCCAAGGTCCCCTCATACCATTCTCCAAAACTATTTCCCCTGTCAGAATGCGGGGGGGGGGCGCAAAGCAGGGTATAGGATGTAGGGGGAAGCTGGAACAGTCTTTTTTCTCCTCACTTAACTTCTGTAAATAAGTCAAATATTTTAATAGCCCCATTTTTCTCAATTCTCTTACAATTTAATTTGAGGGCTTGGTAATGCACAGTGTTAGTACAATAAAGAGGTTTTTTTTCTTCAAGAGAAGCTTTTGTTTGAATGAAAATCACATACAGAAGGAATCCATTTTTTTTAAAAACCTCTTTATTGTAGAACAATTCTCAAACATGAGTCAAACACTCCCTCTGCCCCTTTCTCTGCCAGCCTCCCCCAGTGCCACCTAAGGAGACTTGAAAATAACTCATGGTGTTTAGGGAAAATCAGCAGGCTGCTAACTTTTCCTAGGTAGGGCTTAATAGAAAAAAAAAAAAAAAGAATTATTCTCCCCTCAGTTTATGGAACAAAGGGGATGTTAGAAGTCAGCCTGCCTGTTTAGGGAGCTCAAGCATATCAAAGCATGTCAGAGTATTCAGGGTGGCCGCCTCTTGCTCGGTTTCAATACAGGCTTAATAACCCTCAAGGGAGAGATAGGACCAGTTGGAGCTAATGATTGCCAATTTTAATAATTGTAGCTAGGAAGAGGGATACCTTTTTAAAGTCCCACGCTGAAACATTTTACCTGGGGGAAAGGGACAGACAAGTGTACCAGCTCAATTCAGAAACACTGTTTGGGTATAAAAGGAGGGGTGATTTTGAGTGTGACATTGAATGATGATATAAAATATGGCATGCCCTCCTGGTAAAACCTCAGGGGGTTCTCTGTCTTTACCTGGTTATGACCACTTTGGACACTTGCATATTGACTTCAGAAGCCAGGTGAGGTCCATCCAATCCAGATAGCTCTCCATAACAAGACCTAAAGGAATCTTTTTACCTAGGGACCTTATGAAAATGGAAGAATTAATTAAGAATGTCTGAGCCCCTAGAACTTTATACATTTTACCATATGGCTAACTCATGTATAAATGCACACACAAACTATAAAGGATATAAAGTAGACATGCTAAAGAACTAATAAAAATCCTTAGACCTGGAGAGAGAATTACTAGTGTTCTGGTCAAATTCATAATTCTGTTATTCTAGTTCTATAGATTCTCTTCTATGTGCCACACCATTTTGTTCTAAATACCAGGTTATATTGAGGCATGTTTTTCTTCTACTGGGGCCTTTATTCTTTGTCTTTATTATGTATTGGCTGGAGGTTCATTTTATGCACAGTTTTTATCAATGTATTGCCAAAAAAAATCGTTGACTTCCTCTGATAAGCAAAGATAAATAATCAGACAAGAACTGCCACAGCCTCCCACCACTACATCTACTCTCCTGCCAGTTCCAGATACGCTGCCTTTCTGCCTGTGACACAGAAGAGCCCTCTGTCTCCTAAGTCCAACCCTTCCCCTTATGTCTTTGATCCCATCCCCTTTCACCTTCTCAAGCATATCACTATAGCAGTTGTCTTTATCTTTGTCTCTTTATCTTCTTTCCTCACTAGATCATTCTCATTAGCATGCACACATGCTGTTATTTCTCTCATCTAAAAAATAAATCTTTTCTTGACCCCACTTTCCTCCATAGCTACATCCTGTTTCTCTTTTCCCCTTTACAGCAAAACTCCTTGAAAGGGTTGCTGCAGCTGATTCCTTTCTTCCATTATCTTGTAAACACACTCCAAACAAGCATCCATTTCCATCAGTTCACTGAAACTACTTTTGTCAAGGTCAACAATGACTTCTATGGAGCTCTATCCAATAGGCATGTCTCATTTCTCATGATTGGCCACTGCCCCTCCCCTTATTACCTCTCCCACCTTATCTCTGACCTTTCTGCTCCAGCACACTGTCCTTACTGTTCCTCAAATCTTCTGAGCACACTCTCCCCTCAGTCTTTTGTACTGGCTGTTTCATCTGCCTAGGATGCTTTTCCCCATATATTTGCATGCCTAGCTCCCAGACTGCTTTTATATCTCTGCCCATGTGTCACTTTTTAAGTGAGGCCTACACTAACCACCCTATTTAAAATTTTAGTTCCACTCCACCTTGCTGTAACTCCCCTTTGGTATTAGTTAACTATTGCTACTTAGCAAATTACCCTCAAACTTAGTAGCTTAGAGCAACAATAGACATTAGCATAGTTTCTGTGAGTTAGGAATTAGGAAGCACTTTAGTTGGGTGGTTCTGGCTTGGGTCTTCTATTAGGTTATAGTCACGTGAACAGAAAAAAAGCCAAACTCTGTAAAATAATTTTAAAGAGATTTATTCTGAGCCAAATTTGAGGACCATAACCTGGAGCCATGCCCAAGAAGCCTTGAGCAAGTGGACTTGGTGTGGCTGGGTTACGGTTTGGTTTTACACATTTCAAGGAGACAGGGGTTACAGGTAAAGTCATAAATCAATACGTGGGAGGCATACATTGGTTTGGCCGAAAAGGTGGGCCATCTTGAAGCAGGGGCTTACAGGTTATAGGTGGGTTTAAAGATTCTTTGACTTGTAATTGGCTAAAGACACAAAGCTTTGTCTAAAGGCTTGGAATGTTTTAACCTAAGGAGCTGTTAATCAGAGACAAGCCATTGGACATATATTTGTTGTGTAAATTGAGGACCTGCAGGTTTGTCTTGCATACCCTTAGGCCTGTTAATGGGTTACAAAGGATGTCTCCAAGAAGGGAGTGGGGCATGATGAGGCATGTCTGACCTCCTTCCTTGCGGCGGGCAATTTAGTTTTGGTATAACCCATTGGCCAAGAGGGAGTCCATTCAGTCAGCCAGTCGGGGGGAACCCTTAAGATTTTAGTTTAGTTCGTAGTCACATGTCAGCCACGGTTGCAACAGTTATCTGGAGGCTTGACTGGGACTGGAGGTTCCACTTCCAATATGGCTTATTCACATGGCTATTGGCAGGAGTCCTCAGTTCCTCCGCACATAGATCTCTCCCAGGGATGCTTGAAGGTGTTGCATGACATGGCAGCTGGTTTCCCCAAGAACAAGCAATCCAAGAGAGCCAGATAGAAGCTGCAATGTCTTTTATAATCTGGCATTGGAAGTCACACACCATCACTTCTGCAATATCCTGCTGATTTCACAGACCAACCCTATTCAGTATGAGAGGAAATACAAGGTGTTTCTGTAACCAGTTCCATGAGCAAATTTCAGTGACCCCTGTGTTTTTTATAATCCTCTCTCTTAACTAACTACTTCACCTTTTAAGTTGTTTCCCAGAAATGGTGGATTTTCTGCAACACAAAGGAGTTGAGATTCTGAAGGCCCCAGGGCACACTTCCTGAAGCTGAGACTTACTACCCCCAACCCCCTTGACCCTCCCCAAGGCACATGGCCCATCCTTAAAAAGCCCATGACCTCTATTAGTCAGGAAATGGATTTGAGGCAGCTTCTCCCATTCTCCCCACAAGATATTTTTCCTATTAAAAAATTCTTTCTTCCTTGGCAGTCCTGGTTGTCTCCATAATTGGCTCTTTGTGCAGACAGCAATCAGACCTAGGCTGAAACCCCCTCATGGTTTCTTTCAATAACATTTCCAGGAGGTGAGGATCACTGGGTGCCATCTTGGAGGCTGGCTACCACTCCTTTACCTGACTTTTTCCATAGTACTTATCACCTTCTAACATACCATATACTTTACTTACTTAAAAGATGATTATTTTTAGTATCCCCAAGCTAGGGTATAAGCTTCATGAAGGCAGAGATTTTGATCTGTTTTGTTGACTGTTCTATCTTTAGTGTCTAGCAGAGTGTCTGGTGTATAACAAGTACTCAAACATTTGTCAGATGAATAATTGAATATAAAGCTCTGCAAAATTCTGTCTGCCTATCCTGATTATCATTCTGGAGCAGCTTCTCTTGCTTAAATTGCAAGGAGCTGCAGCTCCAGCTAGCTCTTCACACTTCTCTGAGCACTCAGTGACCTGTATTTATTTTCTGACCCAATCTATTTAGTGCCTTTGCTAGAGTGAATAACTTCCTGATTGGGACTTGATCTAAAAACAAATTCCTCCTCATTGGAGGAGCCACCAGCTCACACCACCACCAGCACACACACACACACACACACACACATACACACATACACATAGAGAGTGAGAGGTATTTTTTTGTTTGTTTTTGGTTTTTTAGCCATTTTATGCTCCGTATATGCAAAAGTAACAGGGTCTCATCCACAATGTCTTCTGGCCCCATCAGGCCCTCCAGCTAAAGAGGAAATAATAATAAGTAGAAGGAACAAGTTAAAGAAGAACTCTGGGTTAGGGTGGCTGTAAGAGAACCTAGGGCACGTGATGGCTCTGTTCTGTGGCCTAGGAGAGGAATTTTTAACATCTGGGTGGTGCTGCTGCCACCAGAGTTCAGGAATTACTGAGAGGAGAAGAAGCACCTGTTCCCTGAGTCTCTGCAGTGCCAGGAGCTGAGGGGGTAGTGGACATGCTGGTGCCTGAGGAAGTGGGAATCCCAGCTGAGGGGTGTGGTGAAGTACTGGCAGCAGCTGCACGGGGCAGGGGCTGAGCTGGTCAGGAGAGGTCCTGGCTTCTCCTCCTCCCCCTCATAATCCCCCACCTGTGCCCTTGGACCCATCCTGACTGTCCCTCACAGGCTCTTGCTTCAACCCCTTCCCCACACTCATTCCTTGGCTTCTTCCTATTCCTTTCCCTCAGCCTGCAAATATACTTTGTTCTTCCTTATCCTAAAAATCTCTTCTCCCTCCTGGGACCACTTTCTCTCAGGTCTTAGCCATCCCTCAAATAAAACAAGCACACTCACAAAACCACACTTCTCTACTGTTTCATTCTGTTTCTAGCCACCAGCTAGAATTGCATTTGTCTTTCGTAAGTGAGCTATCCATATACCTGGCTTTCCTCATCAATTTATTTATTAATTTATTCAATAAGCAGTGTATTGAGGACCAACTATGTATAATATACTGGGAATAGAGAAATGGATTATGGTTTCTACCCTCAAGGAGCTCTCTGCCCAATAGAGGACATAGATAGATCTTAAAAATTACAATATGATGTAAGTACAACAAAGAAGGCAAGCGCAATGTTCAGAGGTAACACAGAAGGGATAGTCATTGACTAGAGAAAAGAGAGGCAGGAATCAGAGATGCTTTCCTGGAGGACGTAGAGTCTGAACTAGATTTCGAAGGATAACAGGTGACTCAACAGAGGACTTTGGAAGCTGAACAAGAGATGCTGGTCAATTTCATCAACTGCTACAGGGAGATGATGTAAAATGAGGGAAACACACCTAAAAGTTGGCAGCATGAAGGTCATCATGGGACTTTGATGATACAATTGGAATGAAGAGGGCTGCAGTGGGATGAGAAGCAGACAAGGGGTGCGAGAGGGTAGAAATGGTTTTGGCAGAAGCTTGGCTAAGATGGGGGAACACTGCAAGGTAGCAGCTAGAGAGAAGTGCAGGGTGAAAGGAGAAATGTAAAAGTTGGGACAGACAGTAACCAAATAGTCACCAGCCTCTTGGTGTCAGTGTGAGGATCCATGCCCAGCACACACTCAATTAGTAGGTGGTAGAGCCAGAACACAAATTCCCATCTTTGGATGCCAATCCCATATTTACTCTATTGCATTAGGAAGGCCTGGGGGAAATTTTCCACATTCAAAGAGTTCTTAGGTAACAGGGAGAGATGAGAGAGGTTGGCAGGGCCAGTTGAGGCAACTCAGGGGTCTCATTGCTCATTCAGGAGAAACAAGACTCTGAGCTTCCTGTGTTCTGACAGGGCCAGACTCCCCTCCCCAGTTCTCCCCCCATGGCTTCTTAGCCAGACTTCTTCAAAGTCTGGAGGATTGCCTGATATCTCTACCCTAGGGTGAGGCTGAGGATGGACCTTATCTTATGAAAGCCCCTGAGATGTCCCTGTGCCCCTCCCATTGCAGGTGGGTAGCTTGGCCATCAGGACCATCAAGGGTCTGCAGCTGCTGAGGATGCTGGGATGTGACACTGAAGTTCTGCTGGTTGCCCAGAGCAGGGAAGGAGTGTCCCTCTCAGGAGGGTCATAGGATGCCCCTAGGATACCACCACAGGAGGCCATGGCCACTTTGACTGAAAGGAGCTCTTCATCCAGTCCCTGACCTAGGGATAGTCTCAGATGCAGATGGGTACAAAAATTGCATATTTATGGCTAAAAGTTTAAAAATGCCATTCATAGAGAATGAAAAATAATCACTCATGATCATATCATGTAGAAACGACTGCTGTTAACATTTGGGGTAAGTCCTTCCAGAACGTCTTTCTTTGTTGGCTTTTTTCACTTAATATGCAAACTTCATTTCATATTTATAAATACAGTTCGAAATACCTCATTTTAAATGGTTGTATAGTATTCCTGTGAATAAACTAAAGGGGTATTTGAATGGGACAGGAAGATATAGGAATCCTATATTCCACCTCACCAATCTCCCACCAGGCAACCCCCCAGGTACCACATTCCCACACTCTCACTATTTCTGAAACTGGGCTCTTTCCTCCAAATCACTTCCTCCTCCTGAAGTTCCATTATTCTAATCACTCACACTTAAACTTTTACAGTAGCTTCTTATTCCTTCTCTTGACATCTTCCCTTTGCAGATTTATGTATCTATATAAAGAGAGATGTATTATAAGGAATTGGCTCATGTGATTATGGAGGCTGACAAGTCCAACATCTACTGAGTCAATGTCCCAGGTCAAGTCTGAAGGCCAGCAGCTTTTGTAGAACCAGAAAAGAAGAGCCGATAGACCAGTTCAAAAGTCATCAGGCCGGAGAATTTTCTCTTACTCAACGTTTTGTTCAGGCCTTCAACTGATTGGGTGCGCCCACCCACATTACAGAGAGAAATCTGCTTTACAGAGTCTACCAATTTAAATGTTAATCTCATCCAAAAACATCCTCACAAACACACTCAGCATAATGTTTGAATAAATATCTAGACACGCCATGGCCCACTCAAGTTGTCACATAAAATTAGCCATTACCACTATTATCAGTAATAATAAATTATAGGCACAGAGTACCATCAAAATACATCACAGGACATTAACCAGTATGGGGATGGTAGGTGTAGGGTAGGCCTTGGAGGAAGGGCTTGATGAAGGCTTTCTAAAAGTGGATGGAGTCTAATAAACTGTGGGTCATCCAGAGGGAGATGCCTAGAAGACATTCAATATAGAGAGCTGGGGCTCAGGGGAGGCAGCTGCCAGTAATAAGGTTTTGGGGACTAGGTTAGAAGCTGAAGTCATAAGAAAGGATGAGATCAGTCAGGAAAAAAAATGTACAAGTGAAAAGAAGAGAATGGAGCCATAAGGAATAACAGCATGTTATAGGCAGCCAACAGGGAGAGCTAGCTAAAAGAAACATGTATTGAACCAGAATGTTCCCAAAAATCTAAGACGTGATATAAATCAATGCCTTCTTCTTTTAAAAATTTTTATTGTATTTTTAATTAACACGTAATAATTGTACATTTTTATGGAGTATGGTGTGGTGTTTCAATACATGGCCACATTGTGTAATGATCAAATCAGGGTATTTAGGATATCCATCACCTCACTTACCAGTTCTTTGTGGTAAGAACACTCAAATTCCTATGTTCTATCCTTTTTTGAAATATGCAATACATTATTGTTAACTATGGCCATTCCACTGTGCATTAGAACACCAGAATTAATTTCTCTTATCTAACTGTAACATTGTACCCATTGTCCAATCTCCACTCAAACCCCCCTTCCCCTAGCCTCTCATAACCTCTATTCTACTCTTTACTTCTATGAGCTCACCTTTGTAAAAATTCCACACGAGTGGGATCATGTGGTATTCGTTTTTCTTTGCCTGGCTTATTTCACTTAACACAGTGTCCTCCAGGTTCATGCATGTTGTTGAAAATGACAGGATTTCATTTGTTTTTATGGACTAGTATTCCACTGTGTATATATACCACATTTTCATTATCAATTCCTCCATTGATAAGCACTTAGGTTGATTCTGTATCTTGGCTATTGTGACTAATGCTGCAATAAACACAGGAGTGTAGGTATTTTTTCAACATACTAATTTCATTTCCTTTGGATATGGACCCATATGTGGGATTGCTGGGTCATATATGGTAGTTCTATTTTGAGATTTTTTAGGAACCTCCATACTATTTTCCATAATGGCTGTACTAATTTACATTCCCCCAATAGTGTATAAGGATTCCTGTTTCTCCACATCCTCACCAACACTTATCATCTTTTGACTTTTTGATAATAGCCATTTTAACTGGAGTGAGCTCATACCTCATTGTGGTTTTGATTTGTATTTCCCTGATGATTAGTGATGTTGAGCATGTTTTCATATATCTGCTGGCCATTTATATGTCTTCTTTTGAGAAATGACTATTCAGGTCTTTTGCCCACTTTTTAATTGGGTTATTTGGTTGTTGTTTTGTTTTATTTTGTTTTTTTCCTTGCTTCAGTGCCTTCTTCATCTCTTCTGTTAATTCAAAGATCTCAAAATGAGTTTGCAGGAAGTTGGTACTACTTGTACTGGAACTATTAATATAAGCACATGTGATGTGGGGCCTTTATGACGTTTGGCTTCTGGATGTTATCACAAGTTTCTTACCCTTGCAGGGCTCCCTCCTCTGGCCTAGATCACCAGGAACCATTATTAGGTACCAAGGGCAGAGACAAGTAGGTGGCCGCCCACATGCTATAATTTGGGAAGGCTTTTCTACCCCAACACCACTCCTGCTACGACCTGCAGCAATTCTTCCATCACAACCTTCTTGAAGGGAAGGACCATTTCTGGTTCAGAGCCTGAGAAAGTTGGCTCTGCTTCTAACTACCTGTGAAACCTAGGACAAACACCGTCCTTTTCCAGGCCTCAGATTTCTCCTTTGTAAAATGAGGACATCAAATTTGATGGCCTTGAAACTCCTGTCTTGCTCTAACCTCCCAAGAATCAGACTCTAAACAATTTTCAATTGCCTGAATTAATGAATTTATATTTTTTCCATTTGGATCAATAAATCCCACCAAGAGAGGCAACATCTTATAAACTATTAACATTAGCATAAGTTATAATATTTCTGACTGCTGAGTGTAGGAAACAGGAGGCCCATTTCAGAAGTAGGGGAAGGGGAAAGAGAAATAAATACTCTGAGTAGGGTACACTGCTTAGGAGAACAAGCTTCTTGCGTGAATAGGGATTGGAATGGGAATGGTGGGATGAAATCTATGGCAGCTGAGGGGACTCCTAGGGTCCTAGAAATCTGCAGGATTTGAAGGAAAAGTGAGAGATTTCGATTCAGTTTAACAAACTTTTATTGAGATTATACTGTGTGCCAGACACTCAACTAAACAGAGTGGATATGACAATAAGTAAAACTAAGTTCCTGACCCCAGGGAGTCCACAGTCAGAGACCAAGAGGGAAAGGGAGCATTTCAACACAGGGTGTTAACCATGATGATGTGGTTACGTCATGGCAACTGCGCACGTGGACTCGGAGCCAGACTGCCTGGATCTTAATCCCAGTTCTGCCATTTACTAATCACATGACTTTGGTCAAGTTTCTTAACCTCTCTGTGATTCCATTTCTCCATCTATAAAATGAGGATAATAATAATACCTACTCACAAGGTTGTCGTGAGGAAAGAGTGAGTTTATATGTACATATATGTAAACACTTTACATGTATATGTATATATGTAAAGTGTTTAAGTTGGTGCCTGGAATAGAACAAACACTATCGTAGGATGCCCAGCTCCCCTGCTTTTTGTCTGTCCTGATTGAAAAACACAGAGTGCCTTCACTGCACTGTGTCCTGGCCAGCTGAGTGTTTTCACCTGCAGGCTTAAACCCAAACTGGGGCCTTGAACATTCCCAGGCAACGATAAAGGTGTTACATTTTTGCCCAAAACACTGAAAGAAACTAGCCCCAGCCCTGAGCCAAATTCTTTAAGTCCTCATATAAACTCTGTATCCCAATACCCTCATTGTGGACAGACCTAGATAGAACATCCCTTGTCTCATTGTCCTTTTGTAAGGATGCTGTGCAGCCTCCTCTGCACAGAAGCTCCCCTAACACAGCAGGTGCTTTGGATCTGTCACCCTGGCAGTTAGAGCTTCTTTCTTTGGAATCCCAACCTCCCTCATCCCAGGACAATTTGGGGCAATCCCTTGTAGGAACTTGACGCCTTTAGGGGCAACTCCGGCCACAAATTTGGCCAGGACAGAACAACTATATGTAAGTGATTGTTATTACTTGGTGGAGTCTTAGAGGCACCAGCTACTATGGAAGAGGAAACTAAGAAAATCTCAAGAGGCTAGTGTATCCCTTACACAATTGAGAGTCTTTCTGCATCTTTTCCTTTATTTTCCTTTCTTTCTTAGGTCTCTACCAAACCACGTGCTTCCTCACCCCAGCCTGGAGCATCAGCGATGTGCCATCATGAGTCAGTGGAGTTAAGTGTCTGACCCTCAATGCCCCATTGATAGGAATGTCTTGCCTCCAGGATCAGAAGCCATCTTTATCTTTTATTTCTGTCCAGTGTGCTTTCCTTCAGCTGCCTTCATCAGTCATCCACACAGACCCCCTGAGCTCTTGTCCTGAGGTCCTTTGCCTAAAGTTCTTGTGCTGTAGATTAGATCTTCAGACTTATTCATTCTACCTAACTACAAATTTATACCCTTTGACCTACATCTCCCCATTTCTTCCCCCTTTGCATCCCTGGTAATCACTCTGTACTTTGTATTTATTTGACTTTTTTTTTTTTAGATTCTATATATGAGACCATACAGTATTTTTCTTTCAATATCTATGGCTTATTTCACTTAGCATAATGTCGTCCGGATTTATCCGTGTTGTCACAAATGATAATATCTCTTTTTTAAAGGCTGAGTAATACTCTATTGTGTGTGTGTATGTGTGTGTGTATACATATGTATTCCATAATTTTTTTATCCATTTATCCATTAATGGGCACTTAGGTTGTTTGCATATCTTGGCTATTGTGAATAATGCTGCAGTGAACATAGAAGAGCAACTATCTCTATGAGGTGCTGATTGCATTTCCTTTGGGTATATACCCAACAGATGGGCCATTTTACATCCTTTTATTAATCAAAGACTTAAATCAGCAAGAGAAAGAGAATTTTATAACATAGAGTTGATAAAACCTTAACTAAAAGCAAACATAAATAAGCCTGACTTTTAAAAAGCTTTTGTTGTATTCGTCCTAGTAAGTGCATGATTTCCACCAGACTTTTTTGAAATATTGAAAACAGCTCTAGTTTTCCCATTGCCCCTTCAGTGTAAACCTGAGCATCTAAGGTACCTGGGCTGGAGCCATTTGGGTAGATGATTTCAAAAGTCCCTTCCACTGCAAAAATGTCCTAAGTCAATGATCTCCTTTATGTTGTTGGTGAGTTGAAGCAGGCTGGAGGCCAGAGGTCCAACCAAAAGAGGCACATAGGGGCTGGCTGTGATTCTGTGTATAGTACAATCAACCTTCCTCCATTTTGACGCTATCATTCAAAATTGGGGTTACTTTCCCCTGGGTTGAGTTGGAGTCTATCTTTGCTGATTTTATGAAACATTTGCTAACTACAGTAGCATGCATCAAAACCCCCAGTAACTTATGGGAGCTGTTGGTGATGACAGGGGAGGCACAGTACTTTCTAGCACTTAATCTTCCCATGAAAATGACAGTCTAATAAAGAATCATTTTTACCATCTTAAATATCTTCACTTCCCTGGAATTTTTATAGCATCGATAAAACCATGTATTAATTGAGCAAATATATTTTGAGCCAGGAGATGTGCCAGGCATTGCTGGGAGGGAGGGGGCCTACAGAAGTATACAAAATAAAGCTTCATTGTGTTTCTATAAGACATTTTTTAGCAGATAAGCCTTTCAAATGGCATGTATTACAGAGGTTTTGTTCTCATTCTCACTTCTGAGAAAACACAAAAAGAGATGGAGCAGAAAAGAAAGAATCCAAGAGAAGAGCTGGGGGAGCTGAAGGCTGCTGATGGTTGCCGGGGAAGCAGACCCAACAAAGGAGTTAGGACATTTGGCTTCTGCTTCGTTAGTCTGGGGTCTGCTTTGACTACCCCTGTTGGGTATCATTAGTTAATAGAGGTGTAAAAAAAGATGCTGAATGCAAACCAGAATGATTCAATAAGTCTACTCAAGAAATATTTATTGCCTACCACATGCCAACCGCCGTGTGGGATTATAATGGCAAATAAGTCGTGGTCCTTGTCTTCAAGGAGTCCTGAAAACAAAGGAGAAGTCATATAGGGGAATACACACCCCTGGATGAAAAGTGCTATATGAGTACCAAGTAACACAGGGAAGAAAATGGTTAATTCCATTGTGGGTTATTACGAGCACCTCACAGATTAAGTGACATTGAGCCTGGGCCTTGAAGTAAGTTTCAGCCTAATTTCTAAGGCCATTGCAGGCATGGAGAGCCACATGGGCAAAGCTGTGAACACATAGTCAGAGGGAGCTGGACTTGAAGAGTGGGGAGAAGGTGAAAATTTGAAGATGAGACTAGTATTGGGCCAGATTGAGAAGAATCTAATACTGTCATAAGGAATCATTTTAGTTAAAATATTTATCTCGGCCACGTACAGTGGCTCACGCTTGTAATCCTAGCACTCTGGGAGGCCAAGGTGGGCAGATCGTTTGAGCTTAGGAGTTCGAGACCAGCCTGAGCAAGAGCAAGACCCTGTCTCTACCAAAAAAAAAAAAAAAAATAGAAATTAGCTGGACAACTAAAAATATATATAGAAAAAATTAGCCAGGCATGGTGGTGCATGCCTGTAGTCCCAGCTACTTGGGAGTCCCAGCTACCTGCCCTACTGAGGCAGTAGGATTGCTTGAGCCCAGGAGTTTGAGGTTGCTGTGAGCTAGGCTGATGCCATAGCACTCTAGCCTGGGCAACAGAGTGAGACTCTGTCTCAAATAAATAAATTAATTAGTTAAAATAAAATAACATAAAATATTTATTCCCCCCCCAGGATTCACTGGGATGTGACTCTCAGGTGACTATTCAGCCAATGAACGGACATTCAGTAGTCAGGAAAAACAGACTTGTTATGTTAAACATTGACAGATAACAGGTAAGAAGTTCTATTTACAAACATGTTTTACTTTGTCTTTAAAAATAATCTTAGAATTCCTATAAATCACCCATTTTTATGCAGGTCATAAAAGTATTTTTTAAAACTTGAACATGCTTCAGATCTATCATAGGAATAGATTTGATTTGACAAAATAGATTTTCAAATAGATAAATGGCAAATATTTTCATTTTATAGAAACAATTTATACCTTAAAATCAAATTTATTATTGTGTTAATAGCTATATGTTACTCTCAAGACTTTTATCATTGAGTTTGTTAAGCATATGAGAAAATAAGATTAATTGTGTTTACAATAACATATGAATAAATAAAACATGTTAATGTTTTATGGATAAATATTAAACTCTGATTAAAAGGTATATGTTGAGCTATCTATAGGAAGTTAAATAAAAGGATGTGTGTATGTGTATGTATGTAAGAAAGGAAGGAAGTGGAACAGAGATATGTTGAGAAAAGAGGCTGGGGAAATAAAGTTTCTAGAACATTATTTTATGAAAACAAATGCCAATTAAAAAGCTAAAAGAAAGAAAGTTACTAAGAGGGAAGATTTCATGAAATATATACATGAAGACAGGAAAGAAAATTTTAGCAGTTTAAGATAATATAAGTAAATATTTATACATGAAGAATGCATAAGAATGTGGGCATATAGTACATGCAGTATACAAAATATGCATTGCTGAATGTATGTTATACTACACAATAAATATTTATTAAGCACTTGTTATAGGCCAGGCACACATGGTTATTTCTTCCTTTCTTGGCATTTTTACTATCTCTATGCATTTGACAGAAGAAAAGCTGTAGAACTTTCTATAATGATTTTTTATTTTATTTATTTGTTTTTTTAGAGACGGGGTCTCACTCTGTTGTCCAGGTTGGAATGCAGTTGGCAATCACAGCTCACTGCAACCTCGAACTCCTGGATTCAAGTTCTTTTCCCGCCTCAGCCTCCCGAGTAGCTGGGACTACAGGTACGCAGCACCACACTGGCTAATTTTTTAAATTTTTTTGTAGAGATAGGGTCCCGAACTCCTGGCCTCAAGTGATCTTCCTACCTTAGCCTCTCAAAATGCTGGGATTATAGGCATGAGCCACCATGCCCACCCTCTACAATGATTTGAGCTTTCTTCCACTGTATAATAATTGCAAGGGGGTATATTTTTAAATATATCAAGTCAGAGCTGAGGTGTAAATATGGGTGGGATCTTTTAAGTAGATAATTTGTTTACATTCAAGGTTATTATTGATAAGTAAAGACCGATTCCTGTCATTTTGTTAATTGTTTTCTGGTTATTTTATATATCCTTCATTCCTTTCTTTCTCTCTTATTATCATTGCGGTTTGGTTGTTCTCTATAGTGGTAACATTTAAGTCCTTTCTCGTTCTTATTTGTGTGTCTGCTCTACCAGTGGATTTTATACTTTAGTGTGTTTTCATGATGGTAGATATCATCCTTTTCACTTCCAGGTATAGGATTCCCTTAAGCGGGAAATAAACTTTTGTGGACTAATAGTTAATGAGACTCAAAGCTTGGCAGAAGCCCATGTGATCACCTGTGATCTGTGTGACATGAGACTATGACCTCCTGGGTTTATCTGTGTGTCAGCAACACATGTCTACTGAGATCCTTTCCAGAGAAGTTCTAAAGGACCATCACATTATCCCTTCACATGTGTGGTATCTTTCCACTGCATACAAAAAGACAGCTAGAACACTCACTGGAAAAGAGACAGAAACAGAGCAGAATCAGGGTGTGGTTGAGGAAGGCATAGTCTTTAAGCTCTGACTCATTCTTCTATCAAGCCACTAGTTAATCTGAGTTTTTAGCTCTATTGACACACCAGGGGGCACTGGGGACAGCCTCTTGGACTTCTGGAAACTGGGCTGAGGGTGTGGTTGCTGTGGCAGCTGTTCTCAGAGTGTGACTGGATGGGGCTCAGTCTCAGCTGTATTTGTGGTGACAAGGAGAGTGCCACGGCCCCCACCACCCACTTCTCTCCCCTGACTGCTTCCTAATCACTGAGCAAGCTAACAAAAGATCCCACATCAAGGACTCCTGGAGGAGGTGAGGGAGATGGGACAGACTACAAGAGGAGAGGATGAGGAAGGGAGTGAAGAGGGTTTGCATTCATCTTGTCCAGGGTTTACATTCATCTTGTCCAGCGGTGGGGAACCTTTTCAAGTGGGAAGGCTGCATTAATTTCACTGTAATCAATAAGACCTCATTCAAGAAACTTCAATTCGATATACTTAAAAATATACATTATTTTGTAAAGATCTAACTACTATATACTTAATAATTTCAAAAAATGAAAACTATTTCTTAATTTTAAAGTTAATTAACCTGTTAATTTTAAAGTTAACTAACCTTTTAATGACTTTATTGTGTCTGCTTTTTGTTGGAAAGCTTTTGAATATTTGGATGGAGCATGGAGGTCTGCAGTTTCAGTTGATCCTCTAGATGGGTATCAATCATCTGTGACCTTAAGGGCATCTTGATTTGGGTTAGATAGGAGAATGTAGATTCACACCAGTAAGTGGTTGAAAAGCAAGAAAGCATTTTCAGACATGGAATGGATATTCTACTGCATTTTTCCATATTTCAACTGGATCTTTTTAGCATCATATGATGCCTTTAAAATGTCATCTACTAAGAGCTCAATCAATTCCATCTGTACTTCTTTAGGTGCCTTAGGGATATCAATATGTGAGGCTGAAATGCTAATTTGAGTGTGATGCCATGATTCTCAAAGTCAGTGAACCTTTCATTGTATCCTCCAATTAATATGTCTATTATAGCTGCGTATTCTTCAAATGCATTGCCTATATTAAATATCATCCTGCTCATCAATGACCTTTGCTAACTGGGGAAAATGTTCATCTGAAATTTTCTGTGGAAGAAGAAGTGTTTTGAGAAAAGATAGCTTTTTTCTAAATGCTTGGATTTTTTGCCGTATATCATATATAGACTTAGTTTTACCTTGCAAAGAAATATTCAAGTTGTTTTGATTTGACATGATATCACACAGAAATGCTATATTCCTATAGAAATCTTCTTTCAATAATTCACATTGCTAATTCTGTTCTTCATAAAATTTAATTATCTGTTCTCACAGAGACAAAATTTTGGCTAACACCTGTCCCTGTGATAGCCAACACACTTTAGAATGATATGGCAAATCCACACCAAATACCTCATCATTCAACTTTAGCATGTTATAAAACTGAAGATGCCATGTTACATTTGCAGGGATATAGTTAACAATACTTATAACTTGTTGCAAAGTGTCATTTAAAATAGTAGCTTTAGCACAGAGATTTTGCTGATACAAGATACAATGAAAATTAATGAGAGCATCTGGATCTGTTAATAGCTTTTTTTTATCTGTGCAATAAACCCTTCATGTTTTCCTGTCATGGAAGGTGCACTCTCTGTACATACACTCACTAAATTTACCAAATTTAGTCCAACTTCACATTTATCTTGAAAGTTGTTGAAGATATCTATTCCCTGTGTTCTGTTGGCAAGAGTGTCCAAAGTAAGTAACTCTTCACAGCAAAGAAAATCTTCTGCTATGACCCAAATGAAGTATAGAACCTGCGCTGAGTCAGTAGTATCAGTTGATTCAACCAAAGCGATTGAGTAATGTATATTTTCTTTTTGAAGTATTGCATGAAATTGTTTTGTGAAGTTAAAGGCTAATTCATGCTGCCAGTCAGTTATGGTTCTCTTTAAAAGAGGCAGTTGTTTATACTTTGAAACATTAGTAGGTCTAAGCATCCTGTAATTCTGAGGATGCATTCTTTCACAATTTCTATATCCCTGAATGGCTTCCCTTTTTTCCACGAGTATATAAGCTATTTTATAAGTTCCTTCAGTGGCATTATTTCCAGGTCTTATTGCTGGTTGAAAGAATTATCTTTGCTTTTGCTTTTCATCTTTTAATTTCTGCAATACAACCTTTCATTCCCCTCTCTCTAAATTAAAATATTTGTGGTCCTTAAGAGTATTATACTGCTGATGAACATTGAATTTCTTTAATGTTGATACTGCAGTATCACAAAGCAAGCAAATCATCTTATCTTTAGCGGAAACAAGATAATATTGCAATTCTCAATCATCATTAAAAAATCTGTTTTCTTCTTTCAGTGTTTTTGGTCATCTTTGATATGATGTACTGTTAAGCACACAGAATTAAAAAATACCGTCGAGCTGTGCAACTGTTCACAAATTCCACTTCAAACAGAAACACAGTGCACCACTATCAAAAGCTGATAACAGACTGGCATACTCGACCCCCATAAACTCTCACCAACCAAAATTGGCGGCAGTGGTGCCAGTCAGGTGGGGGAAATTAGAACTAAATCATAAGCTTAGCAGCCGTCAATTTAGTCCTTATGGCTTACTAATGTTCTAATTGTCCTGGTCAATCTGGGGGGATTATTTCTTTGAAACTTATTTTATTTTTTTGGCATTTTAAATGCATTCATTTAAAAGATAAAATAAAGATATAAAAGATGAACAAAAATGTATTAATAAAAAATAAAAGGATTTGTTCTGTAAAATTTGGATTCAGTCAAAAGGCCACACTTAAGGACCTAGAAGGCCACAGGTGGCCTTAAGGCAGCAGGTTCCACACCCCTGGTCTTGTCCCATGTGCAGCAACGTCCAGTGCTGGCTCAGGCACTGTACCCATATGTAACATAAGCAGCCCATGCCTAGAGAGTGGATAGGCATCTGTGAGGATAAACACAGGGGTGACTTGGGCAGGACAGTGCTCCTTGGAACCTTCCCATAATTTCTTGTTGTTGTTCAGAGTAATATGACCCTGGGTAGGGGTCCAGCTATTCCCTCTGGGGGTACCTCAGATTGGCCTGTAGAGGTGACTCTATAATCATCAGAACTTGGTGACTATCTATGGCCTACTATGTGCAAGGTCCTCTTTGGACCACAGGACTCATGTTAGATCATAGTGAACTCCCTCCTGGCCTAACAAGAGCTCAGACCATTATTCTGTTTCATTCACTGAAGAGCACTTTTCATAAACTATGCAATTAAGTTTATCTTTTTCTTAAAATTATTTTTGGAAATTTCACATACCTAGATGAACATTACCAGATCTGACCTTCTCTACTTACTAGCTGTGGGACCTTGGGTAAGTCAGTTTCCTCATTTGTAAAATGCAAGTAATAATAGTCAACCCACCTCAGAGGGTTGTTGTGAGTTTTAAATGTGATTATTCAAGTGACATGCTCAGCACTGGGCCCGACACATTTATTGCTTAATACATGTTAGCTCCCATCAATCTTCACTTACAGCTGTTTGATGCTTTATAACAGATAACACGCTCAACACACAACTTTACTGTCAGAGAGATTGCCATCACCTACCATGTTGTGACTGTGCTGCACAGAGAGATGTTGTAATCAACTGGCACACAAGGAAAATCAACCAATCAGAACTCACTAAAGCCTTCCTTATAAGCCATTTGCACCTAGATGTGTGGGCTCACACCAGCTAGCATAACGCCGTAACTGAATAGTGGTAGTTGATGGGACACTTCTAAAAATGGCATCAAGTAATTAAAAAGCAAATGACCTATCAATGACAAGCAATTACAAAATATTGTTTAACTTATTGCAAAAATATCTCCAAGTGGGAGAGGATGGAACATGTGCAGGCAATCTAAACCAGTATATTCAAAAAGACAGAGGTGGCACCTGGAGGAAGGCAGCTTGTTTCATGAGGGGCTTTTGCTGAGAATGCCTTGTACTCTATAGCCCCTACTGGGAGAGACCAAAGGGCTTCCAGCACCACTCTGACAGGCAACTGGGGCTGTTTCTAAAGCTGTCCTATGCAAGCACATTTCTTCCTTGAAGTTTAGAAATTCTCTTCAGGAGATTGGGCCCCTCTTGCTTGGGTAAGAAGAATCAGTATGCTTTCTGCTGCCTGTCCAAAGACAAATGCCAGCTTCAGGTGTAAAAGGAAGGAAAAGCAAGGGTCGGGTGTTAACAGGACCCAGTGCTGGTGGGCCAACAGGATTTGGGGCTATCTCTGGGATATCCTGCCATCACATATCTTGGCCTATTGTGGCACTAAGTTTGAAGAGGGGAGTAAGAGGCAGTTGAGAGTAAAGGAAAGAAAACTAGCTTCGATTTGCATGGCATTTTGCAGTTTATAAAGATTTCATAAGCATGTTCTTATTTGAACCTCCCAACAACCCTGGAAGTGGGGGAGGCATGGTCATTCCCACTTAACAGATGAAGAAACTGAACTCAGATGAAGTGACCTGCTGCATGGGAGGTCTGGGTTCACAGCCTGGTTGTGCCATGAATTTTATGTAAACAGAGGCAAGTCATTTAACTTCTTTAGTTTCAGACTCCTCCTCTATAAAGTGTGCAGGTTGGATTAGCTGATGTTAAATAAGCTAATATTTCAGCTCTAATATTCTCCAACTCAACTAAGTATATAGACCCTGCTGGCTTACTAATCATGCTCAGTGAATGTCCATTTTACACAAATGACCATCTCAGCCAAGAACTCACATCTTTGAAGGAAGCATTTGAATTCCCCTCTCCTCCTTGTTGCTGGGGACACTTAAGCACCCACTTCAAACACTAGAAACTTCAGGGACTCTCCTTCCCTGCCATGTATACCAACTGCCACTATAGGGGCCCTGTGCAGGTGAGAGGACCTTCAAGCTTGTGGCTGGAGCTATACTTGGAGGAGATGGCATTCCATATTGGAATGTAGAAAGACTTTTTCTGTAGGAATCAGATTTTAAGGCTGCTTGAGTTCTGTAGTGTTAAGGTACTATAGTTAGTTACGTTATGAGTTAACATCTGCTCCTTTGGGATAGGCTGGAAGCTTCACTCTCCTGTTCATAAGTTTCTCTGAACCAAACATTTTAAGTTTCAACAAACATGGCTCAGGAACACAACCTGTCTGTCGGCTATATGCTGTCCTGACTTGTACTTAACCATCCTTCTTAACCTTTCAAGGTTGTGCCACCCATAGTCTCTGGTCCAGAGCCTGACATATAAGCATTATCAATAAATGATCTCAAATGGCTGCTTTTTCTCTTAAATAACCATTTGCCTCCATTGCTAAGTGCCTGTGTTCCTCCAAAGTCTTCACAGACTAAGCAATGTGTCAGCCTCAAATGACAGATTCCGAGTAGAAGTAAGGGGACTAAGGCAGTATGGTGGATGACATCCTAGTGTTTTGATATTGACGCCATGCCTTTCCCCAAATCGCCAGCCTGGCTCCACTGTGAGACACAATACTGGGCTGGGAGGAGTGTGGGATATTCTTGGCTTATGCAGGGTGGCATTTCTTATCTAGTGCTGACTTCACCTACCATAGAACAAGGAGTAGGAGTTGTGTGAGTCTTGAAAGACCAGCATGTCCTGGGGTCAAGAGGCTGCTCTTAGTTTCTGAATATCTATAGAATAGTCCAAAAAAGTTTTATAAACTCTGCTAGCCAATACAAGAAATTCATCAAGCATTTCTTTTGTTAACTCTGTTTTTGCTTTCTAAGAGCACACAACATAATAGGAGGAACAGACATTTATAAATAACTCTGATACTAGGCAGACAGATAAGTGCTAGAATAGATACACGATATACAAACACAGTGGCTTGAGAGACTATTTCAAACTAGAGGATCTTAAAAGGGGTTTCTAAGGACATGAGATTAGAACTGGGCCTTAAAGAATAAAAGATCTTCAACAGAAGGCTCTGGGAGGAGGTAAGGGAGGCTGCAGAGTGTGGGGGGCCCAGTGTGAGTCAGCCAGAGAGGTGGAATCTGGGGAAGGGCTGAGCTGGAAAGGGAGGCTGTGGTGTGGTTGTGGAGGACTTGGAAAGGCAGGCTTAGGATTTTGGACCTCACTCCACAGATCCACTGAAGGAGCTGAAGGAGGGAGTGCCATAATAGACCAGGTTGTGTTTCAGGAAGATCACTACAGCATCAGTGTGGAGAATGGACTCATCTTGGGTAATGGAAGGTGCATGCCAGGAAGAAGGCTGAGCAAAAGCCTAAGTGGAATGTTTGGGGCATTGAAACTTAGGGCAGTGACAACAGAAGGGAAGGGAAGGATTTAAGGGACACCATGAAATACTCATTAAAGGTTTTTACATTCCAGACATGTGCCTCTGTAGACTTGATTATATGTGAGCACAGACTTTATTCTTTTGGAGGCCCTTTCAGGAGATATTCTCCTGCTCAGAGAGTTACAGAGGTTCCCTATTGCCCATTGGATCAAGTCCAGGCCTCCCATATTGACCTTCAAGGGTCCATTAACTGGCTCTTTCATGGCTTCCTCTCCATTTAGTTCTGTTTTGGCCACACCAAACTGCTCATGGTCTCTGGCCCTACCTGAGTTCCTGGCCCTGAAGGCCTCTCTCCTCTCAGCTGAAGCCATCTGACACCCCCTGACACACCAAGACACACGCTCACAGGCTTCAATGCTCAGGTTGGCCTGGCTCCCATGGTGCAATGCTGCATGAGGTAGGAAGACCTGCCCACATGTAGTTTATTCTCAGGTCCTGGCTCTGTTCAGCATGTCCCATTCTGCTGGGGCTTTCTGAGCCTCACACTGTTCTGCCTGAGGTATGATAGAAGGAATTCTTACAATTCATCCAGGCTCACGGGAGGGAGAGACAGAGATGGGACAGAGGGAGTGCGGCCCAGCCACACATCTCTCCCTGCTTCTCAATTCAATCACAGCTGCTGAGTTTGGCCAGTTGTATTCATGAGCTTATAGGAGTCTGTATTTGCAGAGTTTCACTATTATAAAAGGGCTTAAATGTATTGACCTAGACCACCTTCTCTTTGATGCAAAAATGGAAATCAGCGTTGGAAAAATTTTTTCTTTCTATTTGCTTCCTGGTGAGGTGCCTATGGGGGCACAGGGGCAGGTGCTTAAGCATAAGGGAATAGGAACCTTGTCCCAGGACCTTGGAATTTCCACTCTGTCTGTTTCTGGGTACAGCAGTTGTTCAGTGCAACTTATTTTGAGAAACTCTATAATCCTTGAGTCAGAAGGTGGTGGCTTTGTGAATCTATATTGGGCAGGAGGTGGTGAAGCAAGCTGGTAAAGCCAGGATGGGGGAGTCAGGTTTGGGGGTGGGATTGAGGGCTTGTTCAGCCTCCCTTCTGGGGACCTGGGATTGGAAAGTAACCTTCATGGCTGCCACCACGTTTCCAGCCTCCTTTTGCAAAGATTCTATGAGGTACTCTTTGTTTTCAGAAGTCAAACTCTACTTTGCTTAAACATCTGCTCCTAGCAAACAATGTCTGTTTCAGGATTTATTTTTAGCCAATTTTGGCTGCCACCTGACCCTGCTCCACCCTCGGCAAAGATCTAAAGAAGCTATGGATTAAAATGGGAGCAGGCATCAGACCCCAGAGTTTACCTTCTCAGATTCTGTCCCACATCTCTACAGGGATAGTCTGCCTTTCCCTTGCTTGACCAAAAGGAAGCATGGCTAGTTATATAGAAGGGTAGTAGCTGTCTACAGAGTTCCCTCTCCCTACTGACAGTGGTGGAGCTGCTCTGATCTGATTGCACCTCATAGGCAAGCCCTCCTTCATCTCATTTCCTCCCCATTGTGTATCCCCTGTTCCTCGTAGTCCTAGGCACACGCCATGTTCATTCATTCAGTGAGAGCTGGGCATGGGCCAACCAGGCAGTTTTCCAATGTGCCAACCTATAACGGTTGCTAAAACATTACTGGAATTACTGTACTCTAAAACATCACTGGATGTAATGAAATGAATGAGAATATCTTTACCAAAACATCTGTCAAGGAGAGCACTAAATTTGTTTCATTCATTCACTAAGTTAATGTTTATTTGTGCCTGTTTCATTCATTAATTCAATAGATACTTATTTAGCACCTTAAATATTATGTAGTAGGCACTGTTCTAGGAACTAGAATATAGTAATAAGCAAGACAGACAAAGTCTTTGCCATGGTGGAATTTATATCCTAATAGGGAGACAGGCAATATACAAGGATCTTGGGTCAAGATCCTCGGAAGTAGACACTGAGATTATTTGGGTTGAATAATCTGTTAATGAACACCACCACCATTTGAGCCCCCTAATGCAATAAAGAAGAAAAAAAATAAAAAAAAAAACAAAAGAATCTGTTAATGAAATAAAAATTAAAGGCGATAGCGGCAGTAAAGAAACATGGGACCTTGTGAAATTAAAAAAGTCAAATCTTCTGGGCCTCAAATAATGGGAGTTAAGATGGAAAATATATTTGTGCAACAAAGGTCCATTAAGATTTCACAGTTATATAGGAGGACTCAGGCAATGAAAAAGATCAACTTCAAGTTATGATGTCCACACTCAAGCCTGTGGCTTCAGATAGCCTCATGAGCTGACAGGGACATGAGGATAAGAAAGCAAAGAAATAATACAGTATTGAGACTATGTCTAGGGAAGACTTTTGGGCTTTTGGCACATGGAATTGGCTGGAAGCAAATAGATTAGAAGCCTATTGTTTTAGACAGAATTGTGTTGGCAGAGAAATCATGATTCTGGCCTAAAACAAACAAATAAACAAAAACCACTGTTATATAAAAAAGGTCTCAAGCCCCCAAATTTTCACTAGTTGGAAGCAGGCTGTGAATACTGTAGAGTTCCAAGGATGGCTCAACAATGCTCACTTCAGACAAGGCCATGGAAGGAAATGGGCATGGAAACACCTTTCAAAGGTGGAGCCAGCTACCAGGGAGAGCAATGCACAAGGAACTTCTTACAGGGATCAGAATTAAGGTCTAATCAAGAAACTTCCCCTCACACTGGAGCAGGCGGTCTTCACTGTGTCTATCCAACAAGACTTCATCATTGCTATGGATAAGTGACTGCTCTGTAGCTCCCATCCTTCCCTTTCTGAAAGGGAATTTTATTGTAGCTGTCTTGTTCCTGTGTTCCTGCCTTCACCTTGTATTTTGAGTGGTGATTTGAGAGGAGATACTTGTCTTTGAGTTTCTAAGTCTCTGGACCACAAGGAGTTACATCCAGACTTCCTGGAGAGAACTGCACATCTCCCAGAGAGTCTAGACTTTGAGCTGGATATGGTGACTTGGTGAAAATTTTTATTACTTTGTGTTTGTTTATATTTTAATTGTGTAAGTATGGGAAGAAAGGTGTGCACTGATATTCGGTGACCAGTCTACCTACCTGGCACACTGATAATGTTAGACCTAGTTGACTAGCTGTCCACCAAATATTCATCTATTATGGAATTGATGTTGGAATAGACTTTCCCAGCATCCCTTGCATCTATGTAACTAGCTATCACTAATGGAATATGAATGGAAGTGATGTGTGTCACTTCCAGGGGGGACTTTGAAGAAGCTAGTAAGGATTATCCACATTCTCTTCTCGTGTCTGCCATCTGAATGTTGGGAACTCTGAGTTTCTAGAGGATAATGAAGCCACAAGATGGCCCCTAAACACTACATGAAGGGATGCTGCAAATCAGAAACATGTATATTGGACAATTACATGAACAAGAAATAAATTTCCATTTTGTTAAACCACTGCTTTTTTTTTTTGTTACAGCATTATAGTAATTATGCATTTGGTTTTGCATTATGGTAATGCTAGAAACAATTACAAGTAAGAATCCATGACAATGAATCAGGCATTTGTTGAGCCCGTAAGTGATGTTCCTGAAGAAGCATGGTGGCAGAGAAGGCAAATCCAATAAATATCTACTCCAATGAGAAACAAATTATTGTCCTCTCAATGTTGAAGAATCTAATGTGATCAGCCTTCCAAGCAAGTACTAGATTGGTGCGTCTAGGCCATGGCACTATATTGAGGGCTTAAGGCTAGTCTCTGCTTCTAGGAAATTGAATACTCAGCAGTGGTGTGGCCACGTCAGCCTTGATAAAGGAAAGTGTACATTGTTGAGCCTATCTATAATCTTAATCCCGCCACCATGGTGATTGTCATAACCTTACTGAGAAAATACTGGGGTGAGTGGGAAAGAGGCTGACTGACATTCATAGGGCAAGATACTAATATCTTTTACGCTGTTTGAGAGCCTCCTGTACTGTGGACATCTTTGGGAGAACATTCTCATAGAATAAATATATTTTCACTTCCTGGACCCATTATGATTAGTCCATTAATACACCTTTTTCCCAAAACTCCTTGTCATAAATTCGTCAATCTTATTCCTTCCAAGTCCTTGACTGTTTGTCCAAACCATTAGCCATTGTCCATGAATTGGCTTAGATCCACATCTCAGGTCATTTCTCCTTCCACACAAAGTGCACCATGACAAGTACCACTCAAAGCTATGCACAATGGAAGGATTTCCCTTCTCTACAATCCTTCATGACCAGTCCTTAATAGCAGTCCACTTACTACTGGTGCCAGCATATTGTACAGATCCATCCAGATTGTTTTAGGCAGAGACTGAGATAGGAGCTGCAACTGAATGAGCTCCCTGATTTAATAGGAGATGATTGGATTGGAGTAGAAGAGGCAAAGTGGCAACACTTAGCCACCAGAGGCAGGGTGGGCATGGTTACCACATAGGGCATCAGGGACAAAGTGATAATCAGTAGGTCCGACCTACATGAATCACTGGAAACATTAACCCGATTATGGGTCCCTAGAAGCAACAGAGAAGGGTAACTCAATAAATTCCTTCTTGACCTGGATAACCAAAGAAACTCTAGGTCTGGCAAATATAAGCCTGACTCAAATCACCATAGCAAAGTATCCAAACCAGAACCGATTCAATGACCCAGAGCTCCTTCCGTGAAAGAAAGGCTTGAAAACTCTGGAGATAGAATTCTGAGATATTGCCACAAGCACACACTGTGAATCTTTCTATCCTTCCCTGTGGGGGCCTTCCTATAGCCATTTCCCAGCACTGGGGAGGGGAAATACACAGACATTTTCAGAGACTATTGAACACTGGCTCCGAGGACCTAAGGACCCAGAACACTACTCTAACACACTAGTTAGGGTGGAGCTTTGGGAGAGCAGTGTCATGTCATAGAGATTTTTTTCCCCCTGGTCTCAGCTATATCAGAGTAGGTGGCTTTAGCTCAGGCTTGCTGCCTAACCGAGATAGTAAGGAGGAAATACATGGAATTTGGGGTTAAGTCCATATCACAGTAGTCTCAGTAGGTTCACAAACACATCTTGTGGTTTTTCCCCCAAGTTTCTGAATATACGCCAGTAATAAAGATAACCCCAAACTAACAGAATCTTCATGTTTCTCCCCAGTCTGTAGAGAGAAGGTGGCTATCATGGAGCTACCCTGCTAAAATACTGGACCAAACCAAAGCCCCATTCATGGTGGAATCACAGAGATTAGAACCACCATTAAAACCTTGAAAGAGACAAGGAAGGTGATGCCCACTATGTCCCCATTTACTTTATGTAGAAGACAGACAGGTCTTAGAGCATGGTAGTAGATTGGATCATAAACCAAATTAGATGGAGGCTACATTTGAAGCTTCTGTTCTAAACATGGTCTTTTTAACAGAGTAAACCAATACATACACTGGCATATACTATGCCACTGTTCAGCTAGAAAATGATTTTATTTCTATAACAATAAGAAAAGAACACCATAATCAAGTAACTGTCACCTAGAAAAAGCAGCTTTCTCCATCTTGTTGCAGAATTACAGTTCTCTAGAGCTATGCCATATTTTAGTCCAAAAGGCATGCATTTCTCCATATTGTGGTAAATAGAGTATCTTTGGGCCCTCATATAGGACAAAGTTAAGGGGTGAATAAGTAGGGTTCCACATGATCAATACATTCCAACATTTCTCTATCTTCCTAAATGTTTGGATTTCTTCCTTTGTATTATACTGAAGAATTTCTGTTGTTGCTGAGAAATCTACTGCAGTCCTTTTGTAGTTAATCCATCTCTTCCATAAATTTAGGATTTTTTATGTTTTGCAGTTTATCTATAATGTGGAGTTTGGAAATTTATCATATTTAACACTTGATGAACTTTTTGAAGCTTGATCTCATTTCTTCAGTTCTAGAAATATTTCTACCATTCTATCTTCAATTATTGTGTATTTCCCATCCCTTTATTCTCTCCTGAAACTCTTATTAGACTAATATATGTTAGAGTGTCTCCATTTTTTTTCATTTCTCTTTCAGATTTTCTTTTAATTCATTGTGCTGAAATTCTAAGAAATTTAATCAGACCTATTTCTCAATTCACCAATTCTCTCTTCAGCTCTATCCAATCTATAATTTTGAGTATTTTTAAATTTGAATGCTATATTTTTCATTTTAAGAGATACTTTTATGTGTATATATATCTATATGTTCTTGCTTCATAAATCTTGCTTTTCCTTTGGGGATGCTATGCCATCCTTTATTCCTTTAAGGATTTTCAGTATAATTACTCTGTTAATTCTATTTTCTCAGGTGTGATTCTTCTGGTTTGTTGGATGTGGTAATTCATGGAACTGGCTTTCCTCAAATGCTTTATTAGAAATTGTGAGCTTGTCTTCCATGACACTTTTTAACAGCTTGGTTAAAATTCATACACCACACCATTTACCCATTTAAAATGTATAATTCGATGGCTTTTAGAATATTTACATGCTTGTGAATCTATCACCACAATCAATTTTTCCTGACCCCTCCCTGACATTTTATCCCATATGCACCCCTGCACTATGATGACCTCCCTGTGCAGCAGCTTTGCAGGTTCAGTGCACAGTGCCAAAGTAGGTCTTTTGTTTGAGGCTTGGCTCAAGACTCTGAAAAAATAGAATAATACTGAGTTCTGAACCCATAACAAAGGTTTATGCCTGAGTATTATGCAGGTGACTTTTCTTCCTTAGCCACTGATAGGTACCTTGTTTTTGCGTGCAATTCCAGGAGTGAGGACAGAGCTATTCCAACTTCCTCTTTAGTTATCAGCTACTCAGGGATTCTAGGTCAGGCCCTTTGCCAACAAGGGGACTCCCAACTAGAACACTGGCCTCTATCCTTGCTTGGGCACTAAAATTACGGCCTTTTTAATGTTTATGCATTTCCTCCCAGGGGTCATGAGGCTCCAGTCCTTGCCTGGGACTGTGAGTTCCCTCCCTATATTTTTTTCTCCTTTTTCTTAGGGTAACAACTTTATTTCTGGTCCATGAAGATGTCTCTTTCAAGTGTTTTATATATGGTTGGATTTTTAAATGCTCTATTTATCATATCTGATGTGAAATGGAAGTGTAAGGCTCAGCGTGTGCTCAATCTGCCCCCTGCCATAGAATTGGAAAATGCCCTTTCAAACCACCTTCCAGCAGCTGCGCCCTCATGTGCTCAGGGTGCTCCTCTTGTCCTTGACTCCCCAGGACGCTCCCACTGGTTTACCCCATACTTTGAGCATCATTCCTACAGAACAAGTCTCTGGAAACAGAAAGTGTTTGCAGTTTTGATACAAGACCCTCTATAGAACTTAAGGACCAATCTTATCTTTCCAGTATACTTGCAGGTCAGAACTATTTCTGTCCTTTGACCCTGCTCCTGTAGCAGAGAAAGTGTGTGCAGCATCTCATAGCAGGCTGCTATCTATCTTCATCTACAAACACCTCTCTCATCTGGCCTGCCAAGATAGAAGGAACAGCAAGAATCTCATTAAAGCTACACCTGTAGTGGGACAGAGCACCAGACTAGGGAGGAGACATGGGTTGTAGCTGATTCTATCACTAACTAGCTCTGAGGCCTTGGGAAAACCACTTTTTTGTCTCAGCTTCTGAAATGGTAATAGTGATAATAGCAGTTTATTATAGCAAATTGCTGTTCTTTCCATTCATGCAGCAAGTATTTCAGAAAGAGGCTGGCCTGTGGAGTGATCTGGGTTCTGGTCCCAGCTCTGCCACTAACTGGGTGACTTTGGGAAACTCACACAAGATGGAAACCCTAGCAGCAAAGATTTCAACTAGAAAAAAACTAAGAAATTTCTGACACAGCTATCTGAAGATAGGCTGGGTTATATTGGGAAATGGCATCAGATTAGCTAACATTTATTAAGTGATCATTTGATAATAAGGTATTATGCTAAGTGCTTTACATATATTGCTTCATTTCATCTTCACAGCAATCCTATGAGTTATATACTATTATACTATTTTACAGATGAGGAAACAAGAGTTCAAAAAGGTTATGTAAACAGCGAGGCTGGGATCTGATCCCACATCTGTGGAACCAGGCTAAATAAACTTTACTCTGTTGCTTTGCAGTGGAAGTGCTCAGAAGTGGAGAGATAATCACGACAGCAGTTGGGAGGTTTGCCTGGGTGACTGCTCAGCCCTGAGGTCCTAGGATTCTTGCTTTTCCAGGGCTCAGTTTCTTGGGAAATTTATAATAAGAGTTACGATTGCTAGTGACCCCACCCAGTTCTAAAATCCTATGACTCATGTGCTAGGGACGAAGGATGACAGAAAAGAAACGTTAAGCGTCCTCTCTAACATCAGGGTTTAGCGGAAAGACAAGGAGTATACTTGTAACCCAGCTGCCTGTGACCCCGTGCTCTGCTGTGTGGGAAGGGAGAGTCAGAGGAGTTGATGGAACAGGTTGGAAGGAATGAGCATGGGGGCTTGGAATGGCAGGGTCTGAGTAGGTGCCAGGGAAAGGAAGCAGAAAGAGGGCGTGCTTGAAAAGCCAGAGGTGTTTCCCTTTGAAAGCTTAGCTGCCACACAGAGCAGCTCTATCCATGCCTTGACGGCTCCCAGACCAAGCTGTCAGAGGGCACCGTTGCCTCCCTCTAACCAGCTGAAGTGCCCTGGCTGTCCTGAACTCCACAACTCCACACTCTCAGCGCTCCTTCCTGAGCCTAACATGGGAGGCAGAGAGAAAGGCCACCATCACTTTGGCTGCCTCCCACCTCCAGAAAACCCTTTGGGTTAAGGGCTGCTATAATTGTTAAGATAGGGACCCCAGTGTGTGTGTGTGTGTGTGTGTGTGTGTACTTTTTATTTTGCTAAAATCTTGACACTATTTTAAGGATGGGGAGGAAGAGAGATAAGTTAGTGACAGTAAAGTTTTTGATTAACCAGGAAGGAGAGAATAATTTCTTTCCACAGTTTAATTTCCTTTCCCACTGAAAATTCAAATAAAACTGGGAGACATCATGATTTTGGGGGGAGGCAGATGCAAGAGTAAGAACATTCTGGAAACGGAGACAGGGGCATGATAGCAGCAACAAGCTTGGAGATTTCCCAAGCAGGACCTCCAGAGCCACTGCTTGGGGCAAGAGAAATCTTTGGAAAAACTATCATATAATCAATCACGCAGTATCCATTGGAGAATTGTCACACGTTCCTGCTTAGTGGACGTTTCCATTGGTGCTCCTACATGCACAAGCAGTACAAGGAGAGGAAAGAAATGCCCTTTTGAAAACTAGCTTTTACATAAAGTGAGGCAGCAGAAGACGAAGTGGTATCCAAGGAAATAAGAGAGACCAACTTCAGTTCAACCTGACAGATGTTTTCCAACATTTCCTGCCTGTCCAACATTGTCTTAAATGCTGTGAGGCACAGGGTCTTGGAGGTACAGATCTATCTGGGTAGATAAGACTAAAACACAAGGAACTATGGGAATCCCTTTAAGTCTCTATAAGTGCTGGGCAAAATACTGTCAAATGTCAGAATTTTTTATCTACACACATATACTTGTTCCGGAACTGAAGCAGAGCTACTAACTTTGATGCTCCAGGCTTAGTCGGAACGCTATACTATTGTAGAATGAGGAGAGCTAGATTTCGAACAGGAATCATTGTCTCAGTCTGGATTCCCCAGGAAGCAGAGCCTGATGCAGAGGCTGAAGTGCTAACACATCATTAGGGTGGACAGTTCTAGGGGCAAGACTGGGGAGCAAGGGGAGAGAGGCAAGGAAGGAGGCAGAGCCGACAGGAAGGTGTGCCATCAAGCTGGGTACCGCTAATTGGGACTGGTTGCTCAGTCCAAAGGACTGCACCCTTGAGAAGCCCTACCAACCAGCTCTCAGAACCACCAGGGTAGTGGGACAGGAGTGGGAAAGGGCTTTTCTCCTGGTGATCATAAGTTTGCCCTACGCTGCTTTGATTACCCCACACCTCTATATTGTTCACATATTGGCCCAAGTCCTGAGCAGGGTTCCACTGCTGTGTCAATAAGGAAACCCCCAGGGCAGGACAGATGCAGTCCAGTTGCACCTGTGTGAAATTGGTCCACACAATTTCCAGGCAGCTGGAACAAGAGGCAGGCAAAGCTGAGAGATCTGAAGGAAGGCACAAAGGGTCTAATACCCCCATTGTGCCTCAACTGCAGAGCAATCATTGTCTTACCGCAGCTTTTATCTCTGAATCCCCAGACCCTGGCTCTGCGAGAGCCATAGAGCAGGCCTGCATCTTATTTTTATTAAATAAATGAATGGAACAAATTTTGTTGGATAGATGAATAAATGGTCACAGAGACCTGCAACCTCTCAGTCACCCCTGACTTACTTCTACCACCATACCCTCACCCAACACATATCCGGCCACCAAGCCCCACTGGCTGAAGCACTGCCTATGTCCCTAGCTTGTGCCCACCATGCCCCCAGGATCCGAGGTCTTCCCTTGCAGCCTGTTTCACCTGCTGCCACCCTTAGTCACCCTGAAGTGTAGAGCTGATCATCCCACTTCCATATCCAAAGAAACTCAATAGCTCCTGTGCCCATGTAGAGTGAGATTCAGTTTCTGGAGTTCTTGGAAAGTGAGTCCCCCAGCTCCCCTTGGGCTCCTCTCAACCCCTGGAACACACAATGAGGTTCTGTCGGTTCTGGTTCTGTTGCTGGTGTTAGTTTGCTTGTTTATTTAAATCTGTGCTATTTTCTCCCACTTGAAGGTCTTATCCTACTGACAAAATAAAGCCTTATTCCTCTTTCAAAGCCAATTTTAAGTGCTACCTACTCTGTGAAGCTCTTCCTGAGCTCCCCCCTCCCTCGGTTCTCCCCTTACTCTGACAACCTGCAGTGCCAATTTTCTCTCTTACCACACTGAGCACTTCTCCCCTGTAACAGGGCATCATTCTCCTCCCTACGACGTCCGGAGAGGTTGAGGGCAGCCTCTCCCTTACTGATATCGTCCCAACAGTGCCTGCCCCGTAGCCTTGACCCAGTGTGGAGTGGGTGCCCTGCACACTCGCCACACTGAAGTGTGCAAGAGCTTGTTGGGTGGGGAACCTGCCTCCCACTCCCACTCCAGTTCTCTGCCAGCTCCAGAGGCCGAAGCTGGCAGACTATCCACTGTCACACAGTTGGCAGCCTGGGCCCTAGGGTGGGTGCCTCCTGCTAATCTTATTCCACTTAGGGGTGGCACTCAAAGCCCAAACAAAGAAACATTTCCCCAGGCATGAGTACTATGGAAATGGAGAGAGGCAGCTTCTGGCAGCCACCCCAGGGGAACACCAAATTTAGCCCAAAGGTTGAGTATAAATATATTTAAATTTTTTTTAATTTCAAAAATGACATCATAACATTAAAATAGTTTATAAAATAAAGAGAAAGTACCCATGCAGATCCATCAAACAGGCACAACCACTTTCATTTTTGTTTGTTTATCTGGAGTCTTTGCTCTTATAAATATCTATTTGTACACATTGTGATCATGATATGCACGCAATTTTGTATCTTTACTTTTTACTTAAGAATATATGACAGGCACTTAAGAAAAGCATAATGTAGACAGAGAGACAAGAGAATCTCAGTCTTCCTACCTATTAGGTGTGCAAGCTACTGAATATTTCTAAGTCTCAGTTTCCTTATCTATAAAGTGGGATCAAATGACCTTGTAGGATTATTGTAAGGATGAAAAGCTAATTCATAAAATCTCTTAGCACAATGCCCAGAAACCAGTAAGCATTTATCAGTGAAATGTATGTTTAATTATTATTACTAAAATATGTGAGGTTTTTTTTTTTTCATTTCAGCATGTTACGGGGGTACAAATGTTTAGGCTACATATATTGCTTTTGCCCTGCCCAAGTCAGATAGTGATCTACAGATTCAAAGCATTCCCTATTAAAATACCAACATCATTTTTCACAGATGTAGAAAAAATAATTCTACACTTCGAATAGAATGAGGGAAGACCCCTTATAACAAAAGTAATCTTAAGCAAAAAGAACAAATTGGGAGGCATCAATTTACCAGACTTCAAGCTATACTACAATGCTATAGTAACTAAAACATCATGGTACTGGCACAAGAATAGAGATATAGACCAATGGAACAGAACCGAGAACCCAGATATAAAACCATCCTCATGTAGCCATCTAATCTTTGACAAAGCAGAAAAAACATACACTGAGGAAAAAATATGTGAGGTTTTTAAAATTGACTTTCCCTAGCCAACAACACCCTACACAGGTTTTTACATTGGTTTCCAAATGTGCAGTTTTACCTTAAATGTTTGTAAGCTTAAACTCCTCCTGGTTATATTTTACTCCATTGAAAGAAAAGTCCCAAGAAGGCATAAAATAAACATTCCACCCTACCCTGAATCCCTGCTTCTGGTTGAAAAGCAGCTGCCGCCTGAGAGGCAGCTGAGCTCAGGGCAAGGAACACTCCCAAAAGGGCTCCTGCATGGTTCTCACTTTCTCTCTGAGGAAACCTTTGTTAGCAAGTAAATGTGCCCTGTCCCATAAGGGCCTTGAATCAGGGTAATGGAAAATTTAGCTAGGGTGAAGGGACTGAGGGGACTCGAGTCTTGTTTCCAAGCCATGACCTCCCCAGGGCTGTGCTGCCCTCACCTGTAGGTGAAGGAGGTAGGTGTCAACTTGGGGTAATTTCAGAGAAGCATTAGGTTCCATGCCAAAAATCATCTCCCCACCCACTGTCATGGCTTGGTGAAGTGCTTGTAAGTCTCACTATTGGTCATTACTTTGGCTTAAGGCCTTGAAGCTACTATATCTATCAAGAGCATATATATTGCTGGCAATAGCGTCATCTGCCAGCTTATTCATCTGCACCTCACTTTAATTCTGATTATGGACCCCACATTGTACTCTATCCAAGACTCCGCACTGGTACCCAGCCCTTAGGATAAAGCTTTGCCCATGTCAGACTCCTTTCCTTGAGTCTGGAGGTCCAGCTTCAAATCCAGATCGGACATGTCAGCTACTACTGCCAGCTGAGACATGTCCCGGACAGAGCCTGCCTGCCTGGGGCCTTGCATAACTTCTGGGGCTTGGCTTCCTTGCCAGTGTGCTTCTCCACCTTCCCTACTCCCCGCCTCTCTGTGTACTTGATGTGTTGCTGTTTTGATTTCTCTGATGTCAAGGCTATCTGGACCATGCCCTGCTGGCTCTTTCCCAGCCCCTTTGGATATAGCCTCTGCCTGCTAGCCTGAACTCCCTTTGGGGCCTACAGCCAGCTCTGTCCCCAAGCACCACAGCTACCCCTCCCCATATCTACTCCAGGGAATAAACCTAGTTTAAAAGGCCCCAAGTGTGTTACAAGAATTTATACTGGTAGAAATAGTATTAACAGTTGCAACATCAAATAGGGCTTTTTAGAACTTAATGTATAATATTTACTTATTTTAATCCAGATCTATATGCTCCTTTTGCTTCCTTGAGTGAAAAGATTTTTGTCCCTTGAGGTTTTTGCAGAAAGGGGTATGCGTGTTTTGTAACAATTGGTGCCGAACAGTGTTGTTTTAGGTGCTGCTTAAATTCTGTGTCTTTCAAAACTGTTGGACTGAGATAAGGAACAGCTTGTTCTGGGGTTTCCTGGAAGGAATTTGGATCCCTTTCTCCAACCTGGGTTCTTCCCCTACCCATCAGTGGCTGGCTTCTAAGCTGTGAGATCTTAGCTTCAATGTTACCTCCTGTCTTTGTCCATTTTTGTGTTGCTATAAAGGACTATTTGAGGCTGGGTAATTTATAAAGAAGAGAGATTTATTTGGCTCACAGTTCTGCAGGCTGTACAAGAAGCATGCTTACAGTATCTGCTTCTGGTGAGGGTCTCAGGCCACTTCCACTCATGGCAGAAGGGGAAAGGGAGCTGGCATGTGCAGAGATCACCTGGTGACAGGAGAAGAGAGAAGAAGCAAAAGAGAGAAAGATGGAGGTGCCAGGCTCTTTCCGACAGCCACTTCTCATGGGAACTCAGAGCAAGAACAGCACTAAGCCATTCATGAGGGATCCTCCCCCATTACCCAAACACCTCCCACCAGGCCCTGCCTCCAACACTGGAGATCAAATTCCAACATAAGATTTACAAACCATATCCAAACCCTAGCACCTACTCAGAAAGAACTTTCTACTTGCCCTATCTGAAACAGGTCCCTCCCCCTATCTGTTAGTTCCCTATCTGTTTCCTTCATGGCACTTATCACAATTTGAAATTATTTTATTTGTGTGCTTACTTGTGTTAGAGTGCCTTCCCCACTAGACTATAAGCTCCAAAAGGCAGGAACCATGTCTGGTTTATAAAATTGTATTCCTAAGGCTTAATGTACACCTAGCTCAAATAGCTGTTCAATAATTATTTGTTGAATGAAAGTTTTTCTCTTTTCCAGTAGAAATAATAATAAAAACTATAGACCCTACCCTTCTCTGATGACCATCAGGTGACCAAAGAGAGAAAAACCCCTAATCCTATTCTATTTACATGTCTAGTATTTGAAAATTCTGTTTATTGTCAAGGGCCAATACATGGACTACCTACAGGGGATTCCAGTATCTACTGAGGATTGGGGAGTGGGCAGCTTATTTGTGGCAGCCCCCTCCAGCCTCATGGTTTTCCTCATTTCCACATCATGAAAGCAATCCTTCCAGATGCCTGCAAAGCACCTAGTACCCTTATTCTTCTGTTTTTCTCTCTGCTATCAAAATTTGCTGTTAGGAAAAAAATATGAAACCCATTCATACTATGATTCTTCGCAGGAGTATTATTAGCATTTAAGCACTTACACACTTTAGCCATTTGAATGAAACAGGAGTGGTAGAAACTCTGGTCTTATCTGGCACTGGAGGAAGGAAATTAAGGAAAGGGACCTGCAACTTGGAGTGTATTCACTGTATTATCAACCAGCTTGTGCTCTTTAGTGATACCTTTAGAGGGGAAGGGGAAGGAAGAGAAAATGAAAGTAGAGATACAGGAAATCTTACTCACTATAAAATAAGTCCCTTGGCTTTTGCAATCTGGGCTTAATATAAACTGTTGAATGTTAATAGCTATGTTTATAAACTATGAGATGGACTGCTTTTTTCTAGGAGAAAAAAATGGGTCCCAGATGCTTTCTCTATTTGAACTACTCGGGCATCTCTGGACTGAGCACCTTACCCTTGGACAGATGCCACGTGAACTCCTGAGTCTCAACACTGGTGTCTTAAGATGTGTTCTATGATCTCTTCACAAGTCCTCTTTAAAAGAGCTTTCCTGCTCTGATAAACAAGACTTCTTGGTAGTTAAGATAACACTTCTGGTTGTCTTTCCTAGCCTTTGTTTCTTTCTCTAAGAAATGGCACCCATTTGTTGGTGAAGGGCTAGATGGTCCCTTGACCCTTTGTTTGGAGCAAAAATCATTTCTTCTCTTCCAAAGAGATGAGATAACTATCAGAGAAGCTGCCCCACTGTCAGAGAACCTTCCTGGACCTCAGTTTCCATGTCTGTAAAATGGGGATACTAAGACCTGTTTCACAGAGTCATCTTTGGGGTCTCTGCTTCTCTAAAGCCTTCCCACTCTTTAAGGTCCAAGTCAGGTCTCCCCTCCTCTATGTAGTTTGTTGGTTTTTTCCCCCATACCTATCACTTCATTAAAGCCTTCTGGTTCTTACTTTCCTGTTCTTTCTTGAAAAAAAAAAGCCTTTTGGTTCTTAGAATCAATAATAAATGAATTCCTGTTTAATTCTGTTCTAATTGTTATAGAATATAATTATGTAGGTTAATTTGATCACCTTAGGTAGATTGTGAATTCCATAGGGGTAATCATCCCTTAACATCCCAGGTTTTCAAATACTATGTATTCAAAATAACAAAAATAATAAAGATAATAATAACAACAATTACCATTTCATGACTGACTGTTATGTCCCAAGTACTCTGTTGGGACATAACAACCTTCAATTAACAACCCTATGAGGTAGATATCACTAGGCCCAATTTACAGATGAGGAAACCAAGGCTCACAGCTTAATTAGCTTGCTGGAGTCCAGGTGTAAATTGGCAACCAGAATTTTAACCCTTGCATGTCTGACTCCAAAGCTCCTTGCATTACTGACTTATTGATGAGTGGGGTCTACTTCCTCCACATGCCCCTTCCACCAAGTCTGCCACCCTTCTCTTATAGTCACAGTATGAAAGGTACACAAAAGAGAGATAGATGTAGGGACAGATTTTATTAAGACAAATTTACACATATTACTTGCTTTTTCCTTCCTGAAAGCGTCACCATCAAGGATTGCTTTCATAGAATTTTTAATTCAAAAACACTCATTTCACAAACAAATACATTTCAGAGACAGAAGGAGAGAGAATCTTAATGCCAGTGCCAACCAATAGATAAAAGTTGCCTCCCCCACCCCACCCATGGATCTGAGATGACCAGTCGTTCTTCCCAAAATGGGATCCCAGTCACTTTCCTCCACTTATCTACTCTCATCCTGCTTTCCACCCATCAATGGCATCCAAATATCAGCAAGAGGGGCTCAGAGATGGACAGGTGGGGAACAGGCTGAGGCTCCTTCCGGGCCTTCACCTTCCTTTGTCCTGACCTCTCATGCCTATCCGTTTAGGCTGATAACACCAAGACAGTAAGGCTTAGCCCCTCTGCCAGGCAGCAGGAGAGGAGGGCAAGAAGACATAGTTTCTCTGTGGTTCTTGTCCTGATTTCAGGACTCTCCTCCCCTTCACCCATCCTATCAACACACACACACACACACATGCATTTTTTAAAAAGTAATCATCTCTCTGTAAGTCTCAGTATCCAATTCTGCGCATCCTTTACCTTCATCCAAAATGGTAGTCACCCATTGTCGATCCAGTGAATAGGGAAACCAGGACAGTCCCTGGGGAAGGCATGGCTTTTCTGCAGCCCCTACTTGGCAGTCTTATTGGAGGCATCAGGAGGCATCAGGGAGACATAGGAATCTCTGTGTTCTTTAAATAAGGGCCCTGCCAAGAGAGCTGGAGATTCCCCTACTGTTTCATGCCCCTGCTAAAGCCTCCAGGGAAAGAGAGATCTGGGGGCCTCCATAGCTGTCATCACACCTCCTCTTGGCACTCTTAAGTTGGCAGTCAGCAAGGGAAATAAATAGGAGGGAAAAATAGTTTTCCAGTGTTTTCTCTCCTTTTTTGTTTTCATCTTCACAGCAGAATTATTTTTCCCAAGGGGAATCTGAGAAGCACAATTCCCTCCCTGTCTTAATAAGACCAGGGGAAATTCCGCTGGCCTCAGTGGCTGGTGATCTGGTCAGGATCTGAGAGAGAATGATGGCTTCTTGGGCATTCCTCTAGATAAGGTCTTCAAAGGAGCATTGGGTGAACAGCCAAGGGAGGAAGGGAAGGGATGGTTTCTATCATCAGATTGAACTGTAAAGGAGGCACAGGATGACAGGTGGTGGCAGGAATTCCACTGAAGTCTATGTGTACAGTGACTCCCTAGAGGAGCTGGCACCTCCATGGACTGGGTGTATACCCTGGCAGAAGAAAAGGCTACAACATCACCGAGGTGGGACATTTGCCAGAGGAGCATACCAAGGCACTTGTAAAGTGGAGTCTGCTGGTCAAGATCCCTTTTTCACACTGAGCAGAGGAAGGGGCAGCCAAGGGCAGCCCGGGGCCACCTCACCACCATTCCAATGAATAGCCCACACAGACAACAAATTCAAGAGCACATCTAATGCAAGTTCCTTGATTCGTGCTCTCTACAGGCTGAGAATCTGGGGCTGTTCCTCGGGGGAGGGAGGGTGATCAGGTCAAGGAAGACACAGAAACTTGGAGAACCCATCTGGTATGTTGCTGGTATGTAGAGTCATTCTATCCCTCTGGCTCTCCCTTCCAGACTCCCTGGTTTTGCCATGGTTTTTGCCATAGTTCCCTTCCCTTACTCTACCCTATTCAATGAGTAATCTGAAAGGCTTCACTGCATACACTGGGTAGAGGATGGGGAGGGGACAGCAGCCTGAGTGGGTAGCCATGTCTCTAACTCAAAGAGCCCTGGTTATACTTTCTGGAATTAATGAGCAATGCCATTGAACTGGGGGCCCAAAAGGAGCAGAGCAGTGATGACAGTGAGAAAGCATGAGGTCAGAAGGGACACACTTTCCCTCTCTGAGCTTCCTTTGTCCCACCTGGTCCTGGTCTTCCCATGCTGAAGGGTCACACTGATAGGTCATCTGACCTGGCCTTGCTGCTAGCCTTGCTAAGACGACGCTTGTCACTGTGGTAGCCATGGGGGAGACAGTGACCTGGTGAGGTGCCATTGGGTACCTCAGGCTTCTGGCCATAGTGAATGTGGATGAAGCCCTCCCCAGGAATCTGCTCCTGGCCTCGCACTTGCTCAGTGGCCAGGTTGTCTGTGTTCTGCTGGGAGGCCATGTTGTTACTGAAGGGATTGAAGAATTTTCCTCCAGGGCCATTCTCCAGGCATCGGTTGAAGTCAGGCGGTGGTGTGCAGCTCTGGGCCATACCTGCAGAGGGGCCAGGAAGCCGGCACTCAGCCATGCCCTGTCGTGACTTGGCAAATCTCTGTCTGATCTTCTTCCACCCCAAGTGGTAGAGTTCGGCAAGGCTAAGGAAGAGGGACAGTCCAGCCACAGCCAACATGAAGACAATGAAGACATTCTTCTCCGTGGGCCGGGACACATAACAGTTGACTGGGTGGGGACAGGGACTCCTACGGCAGACATGCAGGGTGTTCAGGAAGATCCCGTAGAGGAGATACTGGCCCACAATGAAGACCACCTCCATGGTGGTACGGATCAGGATGCTGCAGACATAGGTGTTGAGCAGAGTGCCCTGGAGGACAATCTTTCCATTCACTTCCTCCCAGCAGGACAGTTCTGCCTTCCCCACCGGGTACTCATAAGAGCCAGCACCCTGGACCTCTTTGGACTTCTCAGCCTCGCGTAGCTTCCGCTTCTCCTGCATGCGCACCGTGTGCATGGCATGGCCCATGTATACCAGGGAGGGCGTGGAGACGAAGATGATCTGCAGCACCCAGTAGCGGATGTGGGAGATGGGGAAGGCTTGGTCATAGCAGACGTTCTCGCAGCCGGGCTGCATCGTATCACACTGGAAGTCAGCCTGCTCATCCCCCCAGGAAGACTCAGCAGCCGTGCCCAGCACGAGCATGCGGAATATGAAGAGGACTGTGAGCCAGACCTTGCCGATCACCGTGGAATGCTTATGCACTTCCTCCAGGAACTCTCCCAGGAAGCTCCAGTCACCCATCGTGGCTCAGCCAGGAGACAGATGCCAAAACTGCTGCAAACAGGAGAGCAAGAGAGAAAAGGAGAAGGATGATTCTGCAAAGGTCTGGATAGTCCCATCATGTCCTTGGATTCCACTGATCCATACCAATGTGTTTTTTAAGAAAGTGCAACTTAGAAGTCAAATGCACCCAAGTAAGAACTCTTCCTCCCCCGACCCCTGGCATCAATAAAAAGATAGATGATTCAAAGTGGTCATATTAGCAAGATTAGAGCATGGTTTCCCACACTTTAATGGACCTAGAAATCAACTGAGCTGTGTGTTACAATGTGGATTCTGTGCTCTTACCCCAGGGAGGTCTGGGGTGGCCCCCAAGAGTCTGGATTTGCAACAAGCAGCCCAAGTGGTTCTGATTGAGGCAGTCAGGGACCGCACCTGGAGAAACACTTGGAGTAGTGGAAAGAACACAGGACTGGCTTCTCCAAATGTGACTCTGGGCATTTACCTTCCTGAGTCTGTTTCATCTGTCAAATGGAGATGGGAAGAGCTACACGGGAAGATTTTGAGGATTAAATGAAATGAGGTGTATGTTATGCTGAAAATCATACCACAAGTATGCTATACTTTTGAATGGCTTTCGGATGAAACAGGAATTTTTTATGGCTCCAGAGGGCAGAACTAGGTGGAGGAGGAAGGAGTCAGCATGGGAGTGGCAAATTTGGCCACTCAGGAATCACTCTGTGATGAACGGAACCATCCAGCATGGACCAGCCATGCTGGGAGGTAGTTAACAAAAAGTGTGCTTTGGTCACAACCAGCTAAAGGTATCACAGATGAATACTCAGCTTCCCCCAGCTATAAGTGGCAGGCAGTGTGGATCATCCCATGCCTCAAGGCAGCACAGCCATTCCAGCTGTGCAGCTCAGCTTGCCCTGCAGCTGACTGTTCTGTGTACAGAGGTACACAGACCTGCTCACTCTTATGTCTAGAATAAATGTCCCAAAGCTTTATGTCTCATACAAAATCTTCCCTCATCTGGCCCCTGCCTGCTTCTTCCGCTTCATGTCCTGCCTGTCCCCATGAGTTCCCTTTATCTAGCCATGCCAAGTCGTCCCAAACACCCTTCTTCCAGGCTCTACAAGCCCCCTCACCCCTAGCTGAATCCCATTTACCCTTCAAAACTTAACCTAGTCATTGGTTCCTCCAGCTCTCTCTCTGCTCCTTCAGGCTGAGCCTCTTCAGCTCCTGTGGTGGTCCTGGGACACTCACTCCTCTCCCATCACTTGCCACCTTATATTGTAATCTTCTGCCTGTCTGTGTTCTCCCAGTAGTGACGCTTTAGAAACAGAGACTGTCTTTTCCTCTGTATCATCGGAGCCTGGCCCAGAGTTGGTACTTAGTAAATCTTAGTTAAGTGAAGGAAGGAGAGGGTGGCAGGCACTGATGTTTCCTATCTGATGGCAAACCAACTCCCTGTTCCTTGTCTGCCTCCTATTGGCAGGGTGAAAAGCCAAGTATCACTTTTTCAGTCTCCGCTGCAGTTAGTTCCGGTCAGTGAGGTGTGGGGGGAGGCTACAGTGGAGGGAGTACTCTGGAAAAGGTTTTCCATCCCCCAGTACATAGAGGGAGCCTCACTCACAGTCCTCCCTGCCCCCACACTTCCTGCCCGTGGACAGGGTTGAAGTGTAAAGCTGCCCAGAGAATCTCAGAAATGCCAACCAGTGCCCTGAGGCCTCTGAATCAACCCTTGAGCCACTGACCTCCAGAATTCTTACTTGGTGAACAATAAATGTCCTTATAATTTAAGCCTCTAACCAATCCTAATCAACAGGACAACAAAAAGATAGGAGGGACTGAACATAAATATTCCCTTCTTAGAATCATAAACCCTCAGATTTGGATGGAATCTTACAGGTTGTCAAGTTCAAACTTTGACTTTCATTATCTTTGCTGCCAACATGTTCCTGGTTCCTGTTGGAAAATTCTTTATGCTTAGGGAGAAAGAGAGGGTGGGTGTGGTACATTTCATAATCCAGGTTTCCTTGAACCCGGAGTTGCTTGTTACCTTGATGGAGACCAACCTCCTGGCTCTGTCTTCTCGCAGCCCCCAGATCCCCAACCTTGAGAGTATGCAGAGTCCCTGGGAATGAGGGAGTCCCTGAGTGAGCGGAAAGGGTCTTATCTATGCCCCTCTCCATATCAAAGACTCATCCAGGTCTTGAGGCTTTTCCTGTGGTTTGTGATCAAACATCTGCCTCTTTTCCTAAGGTGGTGAAGGGTCCCCTCTTTCAGCCTCCAAATGTGGAAAATTGTGGAGCGTTTGCTCAAAAGGAAAATGGCTGATTAGATAAGTGTTTGAATGGTCTGTCATCTCTTCTGGGCACGTGTACAGCGTTCAGCACTTTCGAGGTCAGCCACATACGAGCAGTGACCAGACTATGGTGAGGTAGGGAGAGAAGGGGAGAAATAGAAAGAGAGAAGAGGAGCAGAAAAGGGGAATGACAGGGAAGTTGGAAAGAGAGAAAAAGAGACAACATAATAGTTAGGAGAAGACAGACACAGGAGTTTGGTAAAAGAAGTTCAAATTATCTACTGAGCTTAGATAAATGATTCCATCTGTGTTTCACTCTCCTCACCTGCCAAATGGAGATAGTATTATTTAGCTCACAGAGTGCTATGAGGTGATACATAAAAAACATTTAGCACAGTGCTCAGTATACAAGAACTGAATAAAAGGCAGCTGTTGCTAGCAAAGAGAGCGGTGGGGAAGAATGAGAGTAGAAGGAAAGACAAAGTAGAGAGTGAAGTGCATTATGAAGGAGAAAGAGAAATGGGGGGAAAGCAGATGGGGAAGAAATGAGAGGAAAATGGAAATAAAAAGGAAGCAAAAAGCAACAAATGTCATATTCTTCCAGGATTTGGGACAGGTTTTTCACACTCAGTCCCTGAAGACTTTTCCCTTGATCTTCTCATTCTGTCACTCTGTCCTTGCCAGTCCCCAAGGAAGCCTAAAAATAGTTCCAGGCAAAGAATGTGATGCTTTGGTCTACTCTGCCAAGAGGCTTGACTGCTGACACCCTCACTGTGGTCCAAGGAATCCCACCTACAAGAAGGAAAGTACAGGTGCAAGATAGGAACATCCTGGAAACCCAGAAAGACCGTGTTAGGAAGGATGTCTTATCAGGAAGGAACAACAGAAACTAGCTGAGGATGAATGGTAATGAGGCAGACCCCCTGGGCCCTGGCAGAGGAAACAGGGTGAAGGAGTTTGCATTTATGACTTCCTGCTGACGCTCAGGCAAGGTCAGAGAAACTTCAAGTTGCTACCATGTCCCAGATGCTCAGTTTATAATGTGAGAGGTCCCTGGCTGAAGTTACTTTTCCTGCTGCATTGGCTCCCTTTGGTCCCCCCACCCCCCAGTCTCAGCCAAAGAAATTTGTAGATTAGATACTCAGTGAGTTTACTGGGTGTATAGCATATAAAATGCTTTGTAGATTATTATCCACTTCTTGGCAGGAAGTGTGTTAGGAGGGGCAAGGGAAGCCGCCCATGCCATGAATAAATTCTATCAAATACAATGGTAATTTGCCTCATTGCTTTAGCAGTTATCTTCACTGGCTTCCTACCGCTTATAAAGTCCAAACTCTTTAACTTGCCATTTGAGAGCCTCCACAGCATAGCCTCATCCTATCTTTTTTTCCACTGTTGCTCTCACATACTCAATACTTAAGCTCCACAATTCCCCATACACAAGCACACATCCCACAATTTGTCACCTCTTTTTCTTGTCTCCCCATGTTCCCTCTGCCTAGAATGTCCTTCTTTCCTACCATTCATTGAGTGGCCACAGGGTGCCAGGCATCATGCTAGGCACGGAGCATACAGCAGGAAGGAAGGGAAACAAACAAGGATTCCCTGCTTGACTGAGTTTAACAGCCTTTATTTCCTTTAATTAAGGGGTGACGTTAAACAGACAATTTCAATAAAATATGTTGTGTGTTAATATTAAGGAAATACAAGGTGCTATAGGAATGTGGGGTGGGAGCCTAAATCTGGTTGACTGGGTTCAGGGAGGGTCCTGGATAACTGTGTCCATAGCCCTCCGCAATGGATACAAGTTTTGAGATTGCCAAGGTGGAAAGAGAAGGTCCCTAGAACCTGAATGAGAACATCCCAACTCTAAAGGTTCTTCACTCCAAACCCTTCAGCATCCTCATTTAATGTGTCATATCCTAGAATAAAGCAGATTTGTAAGGAGTAACTAGGGAACTTGTTTGGTAATCGTGACATGGTGCTTGAGTAAGGGAGAGGGCCAGAGGCAGGATTGTATGTATAGTGAGCATGAATCATTTATGCCTTTACTTCATATTATATGGCTAGAAATAAAACTCAGGTATCTACATGCTTAATCCAGTGCTCTTCCTTATGATGACATTGTGGTCTCCTTACACAGACAATGTTGTCAAAGGAAACCATTTCAGAGCAACCTAGATTAATCATAAACTCATAGCCAAGACCTATTCCCCTGACCCCACAGATTCAGGGTGAGATGGAGAAGTCTTCTAAAATTGACCTTAGCCTTCTTTAATGTCTTCTGGACTTTAAAGGACTCTAAATTACCATCTAGCCTGTGGGACACATTCTCATACGTGGTTATATGCTGCCTTAGACTTGTTTTCCAAATGTTTCTTATCTATCAGGCAACTTGCAGGTACTATTTTGAGTCCCCACTATGTGCCTGCCTCTGTTCTGAATACTGAGAAAAATACCTAAGAGGCACTGGGCTGACATATATTAGGCACTCAATTATGTCTATTAAATTAGTAAAATCAGGCATTATTCCCTCCCTCAAGTATTTAACAGATTTTTCCTCAAATGGGTAGTATATTTCTCAAAGTCAAAAGCCCCATCTTCTACGTTGTATTCTTATTTTATTAGGTTCTCTCATTATGTACCTAATCAATGTTTTCTTAATGACTGAAGAAAATATTTGGTCTAGCAGTAAGATTACAAAGTGGCCCTAAAGAGGTTCAAATTTTCCTTCTTAAGTTCAGCCATAAAAATAAAACCTTACAGTAAATAAATAAATATAAAATTTTACACTGTTCAAAATGTGCTTGTATGTTCTCTTGTTGGCTCCAAGAGGGCAGGACCGTATTTGTTCTGTTTAAGACTGAATACCTTCAGAATATTATAGACGTTTAATTTTTGTTGTTGAATGGATGAATCCTCATAACCAATTTGTGGGGTGATTGTTGATTGTTCTTGCCTCTGTTTTACAGAGGAGGAACTTATGGAGAAGATGACTTGCTCAAAGAAACAAAGATTAATGGGGGCAGAAGCAGGGCTTCATTCCAGAGTTTCTGATCAAGTCTGGTATATGCCAGAAAGTTTCTCTCCATCTCCCCTTCAAGGGTGGAACTCACCAATTGTTAGGTCTCCACACTTGGGACTTCAAAATCTCCTGCTAACTGTGAGGCATTGAATGATTAAAGACACAACTCTGCTTTTTAGTGATAAGGCCCAAGGGTGATCTTTTATGCAGTCATACAAATATTTACTATGATCCCTTGCTATGACCTGCACTGTATGCGGTGCTGAGAAGAAGTATACGGAAATGTATAATTCAGTTCAGCTTCATAAACATTCACTGAGTGTCTTTCTGTGCCAGCACTGTGCTGAAAGGTAGGGGTCCAAAAATCAGGATGACTCCATATTGAAGGGACTCACTGCCTGGTGGGACATACAAACACAGCCAACGTGGCACTAGGATATGCACATGCATAAAAGAACACTGAGCCCAGCTAGGAGTGGAGACGAGTGGGTGGGTGGAGAGGACATTCCAGAGGAGACAACCCTTGTGTAGGAGTTAGGTGTACATGATGCTTATAGGGGTATGGCATGGGGGAAGGAGATGCAAAGAGATGAAAGAATTTCATGCAAAGGCAAAACTGCATGAACAAATTCACTGAGATGAGAACCAGCATAGTTTCAGTGTTCAGTGAGCAGAACCGGGAGGAAGAGTCTGCAGAGTAGACAGGAGCAGATTGTGGAGGGCTTTGGAGGCCATGCCTAGGAGTTTGGACTAGCTCTCAACTTGCATGATAGACCATGCTCAGTACCTGAGGGCAGACCCTGATCTGACAGCCCCCAAATGGGGCTGGGGACATAAAGGACTGCACAGTCAATGATGCCCATGCTTGTGTCAAGCCTTTATAATGGACTGAGCACAAACTAGGCACAGGTGACAAGTGCCTCTCAGCACACTTACTATAACCACCCTCGTCTCTCCTGCTTAAGAGGGTATATTGTGAGTGAGTGGGAAGCTACCATAGGGATGCCTTGAAAATTCTCTACCTTCTGTTGATTCTCGTCTGTCCTCTGGAACCACACATAATAGCCCTTCTAATATAGTATTTTATAATTTTTGTGACCCCCTGAGTCAGCAGCTGTGCCTTGGGCTGAACTGTAAACCCTCAGGGTCTCACGTACATACCAAGAATTCTTTGCTCTCATAGCCATGTATTCTCTCTCCAGCTCAACCCTGAGCTCCCTAAAGATAAGCTGCATGTCTATGCATCATTGTATTCCCCCCTGAAATTCTCCCACCCCAGACCCCATTAGTGCTTGATATTGTGCCTTGTGCCTAGTAGTGTGTACTTTATAAAAACAACAATGGACAAATGATAGCATTTGGGTCTCCCAAAACACCTAATGCCAAATTGATCAGGGCCAGTCTTTCCCAGCTGCTGAAGAAAGGACGAGAATGCACTCAGTGGGTAAGCAGCACTTGGGGGCCATGCTGCATGTCAGTAGAGGGGCCTCCCTGGGGAGCCGGTGTAGGGGCACCTGCCCAATGACTACAGTGACCAGAACACCAGGGAGATGGAAGTCACTGAGCCTTTCTTCTGCCACAAGAGAGCCCTTTGCTTAGCTGAGCAGGACTGATGTGTCTAGAGCAGAGACTACATCACCATGGAGTCTTCCTTCACTGCCTCCTCCCCTCAGATCACAGGGGAATTATCCAAGTTTGTTAAAATTAGATTATAAGACCACTCCACAGAGTCTGAGTCTAATTCTGGACCATGACACATGTTCTGGACAGTATCTAACAGATCTCTGCTTCTCAATAAAGGTTGTTATTCATAGTAATAATAACAATCCTCTGGGTCCATGCTGTAATTCCACTCACCATACAGTGGAATGTGGCTCAGGACAGGGTTGACTTGCTTCCCAATTAAGAGAATTCTGTCCTAAAGGGACCCAAAGGGCGTCACTTAAAGGATGCCTTAAAAATAGTATCATGTCAGTTCAGTTTAGTTCAGAAAGTGTTTACTGAGCTCCAGTGCTATATGCCAGACATCAAGGTGGTTTTATAAAGTAAAGCGTCAAACATAACCGTCATCTCAGAACTCTTTTGTACCTTATTCATTTGTGTACATTTTTCTGGTTTTCTCTCACCCCAATAGTTTCTCCCTAAAATGGATGTATGGGGAGAATTACATGAGAAAGTGGTCTCGATCCTCAGCTACCTCAGTAATCTTTAACACCTTTTGAGATTCTCGGCTGCACCTTCTAGTTTACCCAGAGTTACACACAAAAAAGAATTTAAATGTAGGTGATGATAATAATAATAATTGTTGAGACGTTTCAATGTGTCAGACACTCTTTGAGTTTCTTTATACATGTGTTTTCATTTGATTCTCACAACAACCTGAGGAAGCAGGGCCTGTTCTCATCCTTTTTTACAGGGCTCAGAGAGGGTGACTTGAGTGGGATTGCTCTGCCAGGAAGGGGTGGAGAACCCAGCGGCTGGCTCATCTGACAGCAATGCCTCTGCCTTAACGACTGTGCTAACCTCTATTAAATCACCCAGAGTTCCTTTCCTTGTAAAACCCTTGCCAGTCAAAGGCTGGTCACTTTTATACAAGATGACTGGAGCAGAGAAATCTGTGAGATAACTGTTAGGACAGGGAGCTGATTGTGAGCGGTTGGGGATAATTCTTACATTTAGGATTTTCATTCTTTTCCTGATTTAGGTTTGTAGTAGCTACTTCAGCCTCAGGGGAAATGAGCAGACATGTGATATAACTATAGCTATTGAGTTGGGCAGTGTGCGTAACTTCCTCAGAATCAGACGTCCACCGGGGGCCTGCATCCCTGACCCCTGATCACTACAGAGGGAGAGGAAGGCAGAGATGAGCGAGGAGAAAGAGACAGACAGGTGAGATAAAGTATAGTGCTCACTCTTGTCTTCCTCCTCGTCTGGCATGGCAGATAGTTAACTCCTCCGTAAGCTTCATTATTTTACTCTGGTAAGGACAGGCTGGTCCACTCAGAGACACCCCACTGGCAGACGGGTGATTCAAAACCAAGGAGGTGGAAGGAAGCAGGTGGGCGAAGTGGAGACAGAGATTTATGCTAGGATAAATAATTTTCTTCTTAAACGGTTGGAAGAAGAAATATTTACAAGGAGTAGATGGGAGGGGTGGTGAATGGAGATATTAAATTACAAAAAATTATTGGGAGGTCCTTATTAATTACCACAAGGAAGTTGACTAGTACCTATGAAATTAATTGTTAATGGAAATTCTATTATGATACTCTCCAATTTCATTATTATTCCTACCAGCTTGTCATAGGTACATAGTGCAGTAGAGTTGAAAGGAACTTAGAGATCAATCAAACTCAAACTCTTATTTTTATACAAGATGACTAGGGTCCAGGGAAGTTAGGTAATGGTAATAACAGCACTAAATTGAACACTTCCCATACGTGAAGCCCTTTGTAACGTTACTTTCTTATCCTTTCATTAACCCTTCTAGGAAAGTAGTATTGTCCCATTTCACAGATGAGAAAACTGATATTGAGAGGTTAAATGACTTGTACAAAGTCTCACAACCAGCAAATGCCACCTAAGGGACTTGAACCTGGTCAGCCTGACTCCAAAGTCCACATTCTCTCTGTCTCTGAAAAGGGAAAGAAAATCAAAGAGGCCCTAAGTCTGATAGATGATGACAAATCTGTGACCAGAACCCCAGTCTCTTAATTCATCCAGCAGGGCTTTTCCCACTTTACCTAGTCTCATAAGAGGCCCAGGGCCTTTCCTTTTAGCTTCCAGCCTGTTAGCTGGCCATTTCTTGCATGTGCTATTCCTAGAATTAATTATTACATTGGAGCCCTCAGCCCACTGTAGTCAGGATTCCCAGACTCTTCAGCCTCTGCCACCATTTGGCCAGAATTCACATATAGAAAGTTATTTCCTTTTTTAGCCAGTAAGTGCTCTTGGCTGCGGCAGTGTCTACTGCCCAGTTCTCAGCTGGCCAAACAGCAGGCTCTGGTGTTCCATTGATGTCAGATCCAAACAAGAACCACAGAAACAGTAATAGTTAGGTGGTGGGACTCACAGTCTCCAAGGAATAATGGGGCTGGGACCCTGCTTGCATGGCTCTCTAGTTGTATGACCCTAGGCAAGTCACTTATCCTCTCAGTTTCCAACTCATCTGAAAAATGGGAATGTTTACTCATGGGGATTAAAGAATATGTGGAAGCACCTAGAAAAGTACCTGGCACATAGGAAGCACTCAACAATATTAGTTCTTTGTTTTCTCTTCTGACATTTCCAGTAAAAACTCTTCTCAAATGTGACCAACTAGCCAACTTGATGCAGAATGTGATAGTATAACAGGCTGGTTAATGACACAGCAAGGACCCCCCCTATGGTGCTGGGTACAGGAGAGTGACCATCAGAGATGGGGGAACACGGGCAATGGGAAAGATGCTACTCTATCTGTAAGTTAGTTATTTCACTAGGCATCAGGACCCTCTGGGCAGGGCTGGAGAAGCAGGGAGGTGCAGAGCCTGCTTGGATCAGGCCCCTCTCATTCCTGTGAGGGGTCCAGCCTGCCTCCTAATGTGTCTTTAAAACAGATGTGTGTTTCATGGGATTTCTCCCTTCTGAGGAGCTGCAGCACTTTTGAATCTGGTCACCAAGCTGAAGGCACACCCACAAAGCAGGTTTTGAAGCAGACTCAGTTCTGCTTGGAAGAGAAAGAGGGGTTGTCTACTCTGTGATCTGAGGAGGAGGAATGTCTTGATCCCTAGCCCCTCTGTCCTCTCCTGTAGTTCTGATTCATGGAGTTTCCAGGTGGGAGTAAGATTTGGAAGGCCCCTGTGAAAATGTGATGTTATCATTTCATGAAGAGAGGCTCTTTCTGGTTCCAGCTATTTCTTTGTGATCTTAGACAAGTCATTTCCCCTCCCTGAGCCTCAGTTTGTTAGTGGGTAAAACAAAAGGGTTGAGCTGGATGGTCACTGAGGCCCTTCCACAGCTGAGGAGTTTGTGACTTGCTCAGTTATCACAGTATGGCAGGTTAGTGGCAAAGCCAAGAGGCAAGTCCAGATTTTCTGATTTCTAGCTTACAGGTCAGCAAAAGTAGTCCTAGGAAAAAATATGTGGTGGTAAAAATCAAGCAGTACCTTCTCAGAATTTATGTCATGGTGAGCCTTCATTGTAGAAAGGCCTTTGCATCAAATGAGGTGCAATTGAAAGAGACTTGGACTGAGGATCAGGTGAACTGCATTCTACCTTATTGTTCTATTGTTCGTCAGACATCTACTATGTAATAGCCATTTAAAATACTTCATTTAATCCTCATAAAACCTTAAAAGAAAGATTTTCATTAGCCTCTTTGGCAGATGAAGAAACCAAGGATCAGAGACATTAAATAATTTGCCTAAGGTCACACAGCTAAAATTCTAACCCAACTGTGACTCCAAATGCCCAGGCTCTTCCTTTTGCCCTTCTACTCTTGAATTAGATAAACTCTAAGGTTCTTCTGTGCTATTTCAATACCTCTGATTCTGAGACTTCCCTACTCCCTTTCCTGATGAAAGTGAGTGGATTGTGAAGGCTGAAATTTATTTGCCCATTATTTGCCAATATGTCAGAAATAATTGATTCTCAAAGTGCAATCAAGCTGTCATTCATCAGAAGCCAGCAGCCTCCAACAATAGAAAGGAAATTAGCTTCTTTTCCAGGAACCCTGAAGCTTTCCAAGAAAATGAGCATCTCTCTTCCCCTTTGGCCAGCTCAACCCTTAGCCCAGGATAGGGCCTATAGGAATTTGTTCACACAGATTGCTGCTGGAATCCCCGTGGGTGAGTCCTTCCCTGGGACAGGGGCAGAGCTTGGGCCTTGAGTCTCCCCGGCCCTACAAACTGCAGGTCATCCCGCTCGCGCCCTGATTGATCTGCACAGACAGGCCCCCATTCTGTTTTAACTGGCTGGGCCCAGAGTGGGGTCACTGGCCACCAGCCAGTAGAGAAAATGAGGAACAGGCAGCAGGTGGGTGTCATTTCCAAAAACAGGGTTGTAGAGATGCTCAAATGGAAGAATCAGGGAAGCTCGAGGAGAGACGGAGGCTGCAAAAACACAGCCAAGGATGGAGGTTAGAAGAGCCCCAGGTGTGCGTGAGCAGAGTAGGGTGTTCTTCCCACTGGGTCAGCCCTGATTCACTGTGTCACCTCCAACAAGTCACTTCCCTTTTCTAGGCCTTGTTTTCCTTTTTGTCAAAGGGGGAGGCTGGCAGTCTAAGAGACCTCTTCCGGTTCTAATGTCCCGGGACTTTGGGCCAGTACTAGGAAAGAGGACAGGAGTGAGGCAGCTAAGAGATGTGAACAACGACCAGTTTCAGGAGCCCACCAAGAACACCTCCAGTGTTCCTAGGCAGAGGCAAGGCAGGGCAGCCTGACTCCGTGGCTGCCCTGGCTCTATGAACACTACGTGTCTGGGTGAGGGGAGGCTCAGACGGGGTCAGGTTGGAAGTCAGAGAATCCCCTCTTGGTGTTCTCTGCTCTGTGAGCTGTGGTCACTCAGACCCCTCACTGGCAGCTGCAATGAGGAAAGGGCTCGGAAGGACAGCTAGGGGAGCAGGCCCCAAACAGCTCTGCCACCCTCGGGAACCTGCCAGGGAGGTAGAAAGTTCACTGATGTCCCTGGAGAGCAGTGAATGAGGGTCTGGGCTGTGACTTTGGGGGCAGTGGGTGGAGGAGATGGAGGCCACTGGGCCTGCTGATGTGAAAGTCAGGCTGGGAGGCCTCTAAATACCAGCTGTGTCCCTCTAGCCACAAGCCACAGCAGTGGGCCAACAGAGGTGCTGCCTCACACATTCCCCTTGGTCTCTTCTCTGCTTAGTGTCACTGGGTTTCAGGTCTACTGACTCCCTGTCCAGTGCTCTCAGCACTGCCCTGCCTTCCCTCAGGCCGGTCGGAACCCATTGCGCCAGAGGAACAGCCACCCCAGTGATGAGCTGAGGAGTGAGAGCCAAGAACCCCCCCATTATAACGGGACCCTGCGAGGGGGGACAGGGAAAAACTGGACAAGGAAACAGTAAGGATAGGAAACCCTGTGTCCAGCATCCTTTTTTCAGTGGTTCTGAGTTGCACTTGACCCTGTAGAGTCACAGCCTTGCACAGTGTTACTGCTGAATGAAACCAGAGGGACCCTTCTATTAATACTTCAAACCGCACATTTTATAGATGAGGAAACAGGCCCAGCAGGGAGAAATGTTGGTCTAAGGTCTCCTAGCCCCTGAGTTGGGGCTCTTTCACCACATGCTCAGAGGAAAGGTCAAGGAAGGAACTGTAGACCGTTTCTGTCCCAGGGTCCCCTCCCCAGCACTGGCTGGGGTGGAAAGGAGGCACTGGTGGGCGCTCTCCTGCGCTTCCTCTCACCAGCCTCCTCCCACTAGCTGCAGGTGGCAGCCTGGATTTCTCACACGCGGCCACTGCACAGTGGGGACATGATACTCTGCAGGAAACTAAGCAGGGAATATTTTTAAACTATCCAACATGCCTTAGGGAGAAAAAAAAAAATCAAAACACTCCCCTAGATGCTTCAAAAAGCATTTAAAAAAAGATTCCATGCCTAGAGGAAGCATCGTAAAATAGTGTTGGTCTTTTTAAAGGGCCAATTCTCTCTTAACAAAAGTTCTTGGAAATGGACTGGTGACCCACTTCTAAGATGCCCCCGGAGCACAGCAGCTCCACTAGAGGTTCTGGAAGCCCAAGGGGCTCTGCTCACATTTCTACAGCTCCTTATAAATCAACAAAGTAATTTACCTTCTCCTTCACTAAGCCTTCCTTCTTAATATATCCCAAACTCACTGTCGCAGGAAATAGTGACAGGGGCAGAGAATAAACTCGCAGGTAAGAGAGAAGGAGCTTTGTTTTTATCCAGAATTCAAGTTCCTCTCTTCTGGCTACTTTCTACGCACTTGTAGTTTTAGCTCTTAAAATTCAAGTCTACCTTACCTGCGTCTGTTCCTCCTCCCTGGAACTTCCGTTGGCTTCTCCGCGCTCTGGCTGCCTCTTGTCCAACTGCCCACTGTTCTTTGCTCTTGAGCCTGTCAGTTGTTCCTCTTCCACCCTCTTTTTAATCGGTGTCTGTCACCCTCCCTCCTCCCACTTCTTCCTACTCTTTCTTTCTCCACCCCTTTCCCCCTCTGGGTCCCTCCCTCCCTCCCCTCTCTCTCTTTTGCACTCTTAGAATCTTTGCTCTTTTTCAAAGTCTCTGCCCTCCACCTCCTCACAGCCTCTGCTCACTGCACCCACCCCTGAAGGAGGCAGAGCCCTCTCCCTGCTGCAGCCCTCCGGATGTCCCCTCTGGCTGGGGCAGGCTGGTGCACCACCTCCCTAAGTCTTTTCCTGCCCACCCCCCTGCTGTGCCTCCTCCAGCCATGGCTTTCCTGGGGCATCAGCGGGAAAACTGGCACTGCCCAAGAGATCCCTCTTCCCATCCTTTTCCCGTCATCTGAAAAAGAGTGTGTTCCTTCACATGACAAGCCTTTTTGGGAGCTCTGCTATGCCCATATCAGTGAGCTGAACATCAGCCAGCACAGGAAAACATGGTCTCACAAATCACAAGCACCCAGCACCCAAAATGGGCACCAGGAGAAACCTGAAAGCAAAGAAATGCTGACCTCTGGGCTCCAAAGGTCAGAGAGAGGGCATTCCCCACTGCCCAGGCTCATACTCTCCCCTTCTCCTCTAAAGAGAAGAGAACACCTTCCACATGGCAGGCACTGGGCTGGAGGCTTCACATCTATTTAATATATAACTATTTTTATTTTACTTAATTATTTCAATTGCCAATTCTACAACATAGACATTTTCTGCATTTCACATTTGAGGAAACTGAAGTTCACAGAAATCAAGGAACATGATTATGGTGGCCCAGTTAGTAAGTGGCAGAATCAGGATTAGAAGGTTTAGCCAATGAATTTTAGCATTAGCTAAACCTTCTAATCCTGATTCTGCCACTTACTCTTTGCTCTTTCCACAAAATCTCTCAGCTGGAATTGAAAGTATGAAAGTAAGGTCATCTCTCATTAGATAATATGTCACAGGGGAGCAAATTCAGAAACTGTGGGGCATCTCTGTCCTCAAACCCCCCTCATTCTCCAACTTCTTCTCATTCTCCAACTTCTTCCCCCAACTCCTCAGTGTAAGCACCTAGCCACCAGTTGGAGTCGATAAATGTCCGCAGCAGAGGCTACTGAGAGTGGATCAAAATCAGACAAACCAATGACTAGGAGCCCGCAGATTATGAGAGCTGGGAGAAAACCTCAGAAATCATCTGGAACAGCCAGGGAAACTGAGGCACAGAGGGCAGCCCACTTGTCAATGTCCCACACAGCAGTAGGTGGCAGAGGTGGGGTCAGAACCCACCCCATCCCTTTGCTCCACACCCTCACCGGAAACATGCCTTTCCCATGTAGCACCAGTCACAAACATCCCAAGATTTCACAAAACTGTTTCTGTAATGGGCCATATTTTTCACAGGTGAATAAGCTTGGGATCAGCAAAAGGGGAAGGAATATGGGGCCAAATTTCCTGTGATGACGGCGGCAACAGCCCTGGTAGAAGCAAATGTAGGATTCTCGATTCCTTGGCCAGAGTCTCCCCACTTTTTCCTATGCAGCGTCAGAGCAGATTCTGGGCCAGCCTGACCGGGTTTGGATCCTGGCTCTGCCTCTCACTAGCTGTGTGTCTTTGGGCAAGTTAACTCACCTCTCTGCATCTCGGTTTTCTCAACTGCAAGTTGGGGATAATAATAATATCTACCTCATAGGGTTGTCATGAGGACTAATATTAATAAATATGTGTAAAGCACTTAGAACAGCATCTGGTACATTAAAGTGCTGTGTATGTGGCCATAAAATGCAATACAATACAATACAATACAATGTAATACAATGCAATATAATACAATACAAAACCTATCTCCTCCCTGCCTGGGCTCACTGTGACTGGACCGAAGTCCCGGGTTAGAATTCAGTATTTGCAACCAATAGAGGGCCCTGACGATACTCAGTTTCTTCTTCAAACAGAAGTTGTCCCCACACTGTGATTTTGTCCCTATATCCCAGCCACTCTACAATAGCTAGGGGCACCTGGAGACATCTTGTTATCTCCAGCCAGGGATGGCCAGTTAAAGACCCCATAAAGGCTCAGTTGGGGGATGGTCTGAAAGTGGGGAAGGCTTTGTGGAATATCAATTCCAAAGATCACAAGGCTGCCAAAGGAGAGACTAGCTCAGGCAGCGGTGGTGACAGAAGAATGCCATTTTCCTCTGAATGCACAGAAGGAAAGAATCACCTAGATATAGGCACAACCACGGTCCTAGAGGGAGTGCAGGGTATGGAAGGTAAATGCTCTTTTCCCACTTGGTGGGTAGAGAAAAAAAGTAGTGAAGAAAATGGATGGGTTGCTTGAGGCAACCCAGGCAGTCTGCTTCAGGGCTGGCAGAAGGCCAAGGCCTCTGACTGGGACCCTCAACAAAGCCAAGCAGCTCTTCAGCCTGCGCCGCTCAGCAGGCGTCTAGGACGGAGCCCAAAGCCAGGCTGCTTCTGCAAGGCCTTCAGAAGTGTGGTTATTCCTCACTTGGCTCAGGAGAAGACTCTGATGAAAGTAACGAAAATGTCATCCGGGCTGTATGTCTGGGGTGATTCTCTAAAGGGGCTGAATGTGGCCATCGCCACATGGCTAAGGACACCATGAGCAGATTCCCCAGAGAAGGGGGCAGGACAGGGGCCGGGGTGAGGGCTGAGGCGCTGCTGTGCCCTGCCCTGCATCCTCACAGGCAGCACGAGAAAGGGCCTTAGGAAGAGGTGTAGGGGCCTGTGTTCCATACGTTAAAAACATATGGAGGACTCAGAGAGGATTTAGGGAAGAAGCCAAAATCTGGTCAAAGAACTGGTAAATAATACCTGTAAGTAAAGGCTGTTGAATAAAAACTTTACCCTGTGTCAGGCATTGGACTAGGCACATTTCTCATTCTTTTACTTTGAGATAAAAAGATAGAAAAATAACCTTATAACCACCTTCTGCACTACAGCCAGGGTCTCAGCGGGATTCATCGGCTACTCCTGTGGGCCCAGCCTGTGCTACGTAAGAAACTCAAGCCATCCCTGGCCACCAGGAGCTGACACTGCAGAAAAGAGCCATTTAGATAAAACAATTAATATAAACAGCAATAATTCCGTGTTTGTATCAATAATAATGATGTAATAAAGTGCTAAATTATATCAGGAAAAAATCATTTGGATAACTGGTTCATATAGAGTGATCTCTTTGTTGTGCTATAATTAAGGGATAGTGGAAGGAATATTTATTGAAGGCCTTCTGTGTACCAGGTATTTCTACCTCACAATGCTGCAAAATAGATAGTATGTGATTATTTCCATTTTACAGAAAAGAAAATTCAGATTCAGAGTTCAGTAACTCTCTCGAGATTACTCAGTAAGTGGAGAAAAGGAATGGTGATGTCAAATGTCAGGTGCTTTCTCCCCATTGAGAGACCCAATGACCTGGTCAAAGAGGAGAGCACAGAGCCCTACAGGTAGGAGCAAACAGACCTGCAGATGACACTATAAGAATGGACTCCAACCCTAGGCAGGAGAGATTGTATTTGGCCATGATTACGCAGGTGGTTCAGCACCATCTGAGATTTCCAGGAAGAGGCACCATCATCTTCTCTACAGTCTTTTTAAACTGGCATCTTGAAAATTGCTTCCTTTTTCTTCTCTCTAGAGTCAAGGGGGCAAATGAGGAGATCATTCACTGTCTCTTCTACCCAGTGAATCTCTGACTCCATGAGCTTCCTTCCCAAGACACTGGTCCAGATGTTTTAAGAGCTGCCTCCCTTACAGCTTACATGATAACACGTGCAAATAATTTCTGTCAGCATCTAATTGCAAGAACAACGAGTCCCCCGTGCCTCATTGCAGGACATAAATGGGTAATTGGAGCTATGGTTAGTGGGTTGAGGTCATACTTTTCTGCTAGCTGAGATGCAGACACCACTGGCATAAGCCGTCTCCTTTAAGACTCTTGCTTTCCAGATACGGGCTAAAAAGGGCAAGAACACTCTGTTCCAAGAAGCAGAAAGCAAAAGAAACACAGACTTCCTTGCTCCTGGTGCTTTTGCCTATGAGCTTACTCTCCTCACATCTCAAGTTTTAATCCCAAAGACAAGGGGAGGGTCACATCCATACTTCTTGGGTGTAAGGCAAATGGGATCTTCTGGGATCCCAGGCTTAACAACTCTTTTGGGGTGTGCTTGGGCCAAGGTCCCCCACTGACATGAGAGGAGGAAGGGGACAGGGAGGGGGAGGAGAGGAAGAGAAGGAGGGAGCCAGTACCAGCCAAGACTGATTCTCTCCCACTGAAGTCAGGACGTGAGGGCAACAGCTGGGTGCAGCTTCACTTAAGCTGTGAGAGTCCCAGGACTGGGGATTTCATCCTACAACAAAAATTGGGAACTTTGCCTGGAAGATCTTGAGTGGCATTTGCCCTCGAGATCCAGAGGGAAATCTTTAAAAGCAAGAAGACTGAGAGTTTCATATTTTGGTCCAAATATAAGCAAGGTCTAGAGTTTGTAGTACATACCTGGTACGCATTCGTTTCTTCTCTAACAAATTGTGTATCTTTGGTCTACCCCTACCTGCCCACCTTACAAGGACTAAAAAGGACTTGCTTCTCCTTTATTTTGAGAGGTGTTTTCAGTCAAGTCCAAGGTATGGTAGTAGGTGGTCAATTGACAAAAATCATAAGATACAAGATCAAGAAACTTTCTGCCAAATGTGCCGTCAACTCAGATACACTCAGATAAGTCATTCCCAAATAGAGGCATTTCCTGTGTGTAAATGTGGTATGATACCCTGCACCTATCTTGATAATTTAGCCATTAATGTTCAAAACTTAATTCAAGAACAGAGGTTTTACATCACCTCCCAAATTAGTATCTAGATTCAACTCTATCTCCTGGGATCAAGATTAAAAGGGATTAGAGGCAGTTAGATGATTAAAACTTTCTCCCGGTTTTTGAAAGGTTAGTCTCACATTCAGCCAGCTAAATACTCAAGGTAGAATGGACAGGACTCGAGGTAAATAACCTCGGGTCAGAATACTCGGTTTCAGATTTTGGCTACACCACTTGGCAACAATGTTTGCCACATCCTTCTTCCTTTTAAAATGAGAATGATAGGGACTGTCAAAATGATGGTTGGCTATGAAGTTTGAATGAGAGATATATCATGTTTGGCATACAGTGAGTGCTAAATAAATATTCTGTCTCATATATATTACATATAATACATAATATATACATATACAATACATATCCGTATATACAGATAGATATAGATCTATAGCTACATAGAGCATACAATGAATCATGTGTCTGTTCTGAAGGTCAAAATTAAATTATAGACAGGAGAGTACTTTGGAAAGAGATAAAAGTTCTATAATGAGAACATGGGTTATGATTATTATAGCTGTAACTATTAATATTGTGTTCACCTTCTTTGCCTCCTTCAAGCAAGGCCACCAGATATGGCCATGCAGGTTGGGCACTGCACACATCCAAACGTGCCATTCACATATAACCTTCCCTTGTACGTGAGGGCACATGGCAACTGCTTTTCCAAATGAACCTGCACTTCCCTAACAGCTACGTTCCATCCCGCTCCACAGTCATTCACTCATTAGTCATTAATTCAACGCAGGGATACTAAGGACATTCTACCTGCAAGGACTGGGCACGTGTTATATGAAACGTTATATGAAACGGACATTCTACGTGCAAGGACTGGGCACGTGTTATATGAAACGTGTTATATGAAACACGTTGTGTTTCATATAACAATGAATGAAACACAAATTCTGCCCTGACGCTCCCTGTGGCTAGGGAGGGAGCCCTGTGGACCAATGAGTAGAATGCAGTGTAGTAAGTGCTAAGGGTCTATGTACCAGAGATTAGAGGGTTACCAGTTTTCCTTCTGGCAGTGGTAGTGGAGTAAGATATAGATAGATATATATAGGCAGTGCAGTGATCCACAGCAGCAAAAATGAGAAGTCTAACTCTCTTCAAAAATAAAAGTCTCATAAGCACTATTTTAAGAAGTCAAGAAAGAATCAATGGATTCAGTCTAATGCCAGAGAAAGCCAGGGGGAATCTTTTGTTGCAGCAAGAAGCGAACGGCCCACTCTGCTAGGAACCTCCAGTAGAGGCACCTCTGGCAGAAGAAAGGTGCAAAAATAGCTCCTCTACACCAGATTAACTTGACCTCAGCTTTGGAGTATGTAGAGGGGAAAGAGAAGGAAAAGGGAACTATCACACATCCAGTTGGCCAGCTCTGGACAAAGGGCCCCTTTTTGCATCTGCATAGCCTCTTTGAGAGAGGTCCTAACTTGGAGTTAGAAGACCTGAGATGGAATCCCAACCCTGTCTCTTAATCCTGTGTGATCTCAGGCAAGTCACTAAGCCTCAACTTCTTTGTCTGTAAAATGGTCATAATAACATCGTCTTCACAAATTTGTTCTTTGAGCGCCATACGCTTAGTTATTACTCCATGCTCTGGGATAGAGGAGAGATCTCAGGAGGCAGGCAGAGGCACAGAGGTCCCTCCATTCACAAACAGGGTCTTGTGTACCCCCAGAACTGCCTACCCACCATCCCTTACGGAACCTCTGCAACTTGTGACTAAAGGAGATCTTGCACTGAAAGCATTGTGCTTGAGAGCTGGCCTGCTCTGCCCTTCCCTGGCTCTGGTGCCTTAATTTGTAAAGAAGGAATTCTGAGACTATCAAAAAGGAAGTCAAATTGTTTTCGGAAAACAATAGCAAAGTAACTACAAGTCATTAGCTTCCTCCCTGGGGCCTGAAATCAAACTTGTCTGGGTAGCTGAAAGGACTGGTAGCACTGTTTACTTAAAGACCTCTGGACAGGACCCATAAATTAATTCCTGTGCATGACTTTCTGGAATGAGAAGAGGTGAGTCATGGAAGTGGGAGAATGCCTGAGAGTGGAAAAGAGATTCCTGTTTCTTTAGGACACAGCTAAATCCCTGATGCTGGCCTTGCCTTTTCTGGTCCTCTGGGTGAAGGTTCCATTTGGAGACACACATGCACCTAGCAGACATCTGCTCTCTCAGATGGCTCTTAATGAGTTTTTTCCTAGACCAGAAAACCAAAAAATACCTGTTTCCTGCCGCCCCCTCTGGGAAGCCAAATGTTTCTCAGATAGGTGCTCTAGAAATTCCTTTTTGAAAAGGAATTTCCTCAGTAACAGGAGCAGACCAAAGGTAGGATCACAAAATCACGACTTCTTAGAGGGCTGTGTCAGTGCCACAAAGATATCAACGAAGCACAGATACCAGAACAGCGGAGCTGGAAGAGAAATTAAGGATCAACTAGACCAGATGAGGACACTGAGGCCCAGAGTGGGCAAGTGACTTGTCTAAGCTCAGCAAAAGTCAGATCTCTCAAAGAATCAGAACACCTGTGGACTTCCCTTAGGGCTGAATGGGCCAATTAATTGGTAATAGATCCTCTTGTGTCTCTGTTAGGACACTTAGCTGGAAGTCCCTGGATCTTATTAAAAACTAAAGAAAAGACATTATTTCTTAACTTCTCCAAGTCCTGGAACAACTTGTCTCCAAGAGCTAGAAATGACACTAGACCACAAAGGTTTTTAGAGGAGATGTAAAACTTCTGCTCTTGAGTTGTTTTGAAACATCTTTGGCCAAATCATGAGACTCTGTTGGGCTTGATGATTTGTTATTCAGGCCAGAGGATCTTAATATTCATGCATGGACCCCCTAGAAGACTTATGATGGGCTTTGTACATGTGGAAACCCCTGTGTGCATCTCAAAGCTTTAGGGGAAGAGGGACCATAGTCTTGATCTGATTCACAAAGCACTCTTGACTCAGAAGAGGTAAAAGATCACTGCTTTAGGTCTAGGAGATCAAGGGAAGTTATTTTACACAAACCTCCAAAGGAATTAAAATGGTCACCAAAATGGCCAATATGTTCTACCCTTTCCCTGACCTGAAGCCTCTTATCAAACAAGTTGAAATTTGTTCCATAGGCATAAGGTGACTTCTCAGTTCAAAGCCTTCACCTGTCAGATATGGAGAGGCCATCCGAGATCAGCTTGCCTATTCCTTCCTTTTATAACTTTTCTAAACTCATACAGCACTCATACAGGCAAGACAGCACTTCTCATCACGTACTGTTTCCACTGCCTTGCAAAGTTTCCAAGTATTAGGCATCTTCTCTAGATGGTCCTGAAATTGTCCCAAATGCAAGAAGAGCTTCAGGATTACGGGAACTAGCCCAGACCTCAATGAATTTGTAAACATGTTGGGTAAATGAGTACACGCCCCTAAAACCAAGAATTCATTCCTTAAAGCCTCTCCCAACATGAGGAAAGGAAAGTGCGATTCAGGAGAGGGGAGTGGGGCACTGGGGAAGACACAAATCATTGGCATAACTGCTCCATCCCTGGGCAACTCAGCCAGCTCCACAATCCATGAGAAGTAATACTCATTCAATAATTAGGTGCTGATCTCTAAGATACCTCCAGTCTTGAAAACCCCCTGTGTGCTGGGTTAACAAATGAAGCATAAGCCAAAAAATTTGTGCACAAGTTTGCAATCTACTACAAAATAATAGGGATTTTAAAAATAATTAGTGAATAAAGCAGGGGTAAGGGTTGGGGGGGTAAGTAGGTATCCAAACTGAAAATAGTTGCTTCCTAAAAGCTCTAATGTAAATTGGTGGTAAATTGGGAGCATATTTTCCCGTAGAAGTGGTGTTATAAGGGTAGTTAACTTCCCAGGCCAGCCCCTAAAAGCTTATTTAAGCATAATATTGCTTAACTACAGTGCTGAGAGTACTGGAGACCAAGTTAACGTGGCCGCTGGATGGGAAGGAGTGATGCCAAGTTTTGACTGTGGACTCCAGGAACACACTGCCCTCTCCAGAGTTTCAGATTCAAGACTGTCCACCCTACACCTGTACTGAAGATGGGCTCTTCTGCCTCCCTCTCTTCCTGGGGAAGGGAAATAACATTTACTGATTATCTAACTTTCTTAATGCAAGGACTGACCACTGTCAGCCTTGCGCCTTTCATAAACCAGTATCTGAGCCCAACCACAAACAGAAAGCTTTATTGTTTTCAAACCCTTACAGTGTTTTCCTAATTATAAAAAAAAAATTGTATTATTGTAAAAATTTAGGCAATACAGAAAAGTCTAAACAAAAGATAAAAATCACCTATGAGCAACATTAATATATGGATATATATCCTTCCATTACATTTTTATCATCATAAATTATTTCACAAAATTGGAACTGTATCACAAACACTTTTTTTGTAATCTGCCATTTTTCACATAACGATATGTCAGGGACATTCTCTATGTCAATAGATATACATCTTCTTCACCTTTTTAATGATTATCAGGAGTGTAGTCAAACGAAATGGTACCCAAAGGCCATGTAATGTGTCTGTGCCTTTTCTCTCTATGAGGATGTTACCACTGCACTAGAATCCTCAAAGACTAGCATCTGTGCAACTACCCTTTAGACTGATGTCAGGGGATACATCGCCCTCACTCTTTGCCAAGTCCTTGGGTTACGTAGTTTCCTACTCTTAGATTTACTGGAATTCATTTAATGCCCTATAATTGAGCATTTCACCTTTTAGTGAATATAAATATCACTATACTGAAAGTAAGTGGTGCCCTTTTAATTTCTTAAACAAAGCAATTTGGTGCTGACATGTTCTTCTCTCTGCCCCAAATAAGTTACTCCGTGTGATTTTAAGCCCTCTTTGCAAAGCCTTGCAGACAGCTCGTGGGAAAAAGCAGAATTTCTGAACAAAACAATCAAAACAAAACAAAAAGTCCTAGCCTCCCCTATTCAACCAACCCCTTCCCCACCGTACATATAACACACAAAAGGAAGTGTGCTGGGTGAGTGGTGAAATACTGGGGGAGATAAGAACGACCTTGACAGATTCTGAGAAAACCCTTCATGAATCTTGAGAGTAGATTTCTATGGGCAAACAGAGGTTTAAATCCTGAGCAGCTAAACCAAACTTTATGACAGCTCACCGCTTCCATGAGCCTGCTGCCCCCAGAACAGCCAAGCCCGTGTGCCGGGCCCCAGTCGCACCCAGGTTTCTGTGAGCTCCCACACGACCATGGCATTTGAAGCCCCAGCTCTGCCTGTGGTGGCAAAGACCTATGTGAGAGACAAAGGCTAAGGGGGCATTGAGGGACTAGGGGGAAATGCACTGATCAGGGACTCAGGACACCCCAGTTCAGGTCCTAACTCTGACAAAGAACCTTGGGTTAAATTTCATCAACTGTTCCTTCCACTTGTGAAATGTAATATCTCTGTGACTCTAAGCAGTTGGTTGTCTTTATACCAAGCTAAAGCTTGGAAGAAGTTGAAATTTGTCTTAGGTGCTCAACTATATTTGCCCTTATAACTCTTCCCTTTCTTTACCTATCCAGCACTCTGGGGGACACAAAAGATGCTCTTAGACCATTTTTATTCCAGATGGTCCCACTGTATTGAAAACTCAGGGTACTCCAGATAAGGAAAATAGAAATGAGCAAACACTTGGAGGTGTGTTTCAATTAGGATGCTTTCAGCTGTCAGTAACAGAAAACCCAGATGGAGTCAACCACACTGACCACTCCGCTGTGGGACTGTATAGGGCCTGTTAAACCTGATGAGTGGCCCATTTATAGCCGATCCATTTATTGATTCATGCATTCATTCACCTATCCATCCATTTAAAAAACCCACTGAGTTTGGTACTCTGCTAGGAACTAGAGACACTAGTGACTCAGATGTGGCATCTGCATTAAGAGACCAAAACCTAGGGGTGTCATAAGCGTCAGATGCGCCCAGACCCTCTGACAGCTGAGAATGTCACCAGCTGAGCATCCCACAGGGCTAGCTGGAGAACTAGTTGAAATAAAAATGCTGCCTTGGTTTAGAAATCAAGTCTACAAGGACATTGTGATATCCAAGAAGTCTATGTGGGTTGAGCTGAGCAGCGCATGCTGGCAGGGATTGTAAAAGGGATCAAGGAGAAGGTAGAATGGAAACCAGAAACCAGCTATGTCTATTCACCCTACACACAAGGGCATGTAGGGGGCACCCATTCCCCTCCAGGTCTGGTTTGTTGGCTGTGGGCTTGCAAGTGGCTTTATCACTTGGTGGGCTTGATTGACGCTCAGGTGGACCTTAGTAGGCAGGGACCATGCAGGTGAACTCAAACAGATGATGATAATACTAATAACTAACACAGGGTGCCAGGCAGTGGCCTAAGTGCTTAACACACGTTAGCTCATTTAATCCTTACAAAAAGGTATTAGTATCCCCACTTTACATAGGAGGAAACCAAACACAGAAACTGTCCAACATCACACAGCTGGTTAGTGGTAAAGCTGGGATTTGAATCCAGGCAGTCTGATTTCAGCGTCTGTGCACTTGACCACAAAATAAATTACATGACAATGTAAGAAGTGCTACAGTAGAGCTAAGATCAGAATGCTGTGGGAATCGAGAAAGTAATGACATTGCCTGGGAAGGCTCCACAGAGGAGATGACCTTCTAAGCACTATATGTGACAGCACATTTATGGTGTGTCTTGAAGAATGGATAGACATTCCAGACAGAGAACTGGAAGTGGGGAGAGTACTTCCAAGGCATCATGGGGCAGCTGGAGCAAAGGCATGAGGTGAGAAAGGGATAAGGCACTCTTGAAGACCAGAGTAATTATACATAGCCGCACCAAAAAGTGTGCGGGAGCTCGGCTTGAAAAGAAACCTGAGTTTGGGGCCAGATTGCTAAGAGCTTTGTAAGCTGCACTCATTCATTCTGCAGGCATCAGAGAGCCACATAAGGGGATGGCAGTTCCCTCCTCCAATTTTCAGGGATCCCCAAGATGATTTCCCACTTTGCCTGTCCTGGATCACACCCAGTGTAGAATCACTTCTCTGGCCACCTGCTTCTTGCTTTTAGTCCCTCCAGTATTGCAGGTAGAGCTCAGGGCTGTGTCACTTCACTCCTACTGACTTGGAGAGTGAAGGATGCGTAGCTACTCAAAAACGGAGCTGGGCAGGACACTCCAGCAAGGCTCCACCTCAGAATCCTGGGCCCCTCTTTCAACTGAAAGCCCTGAATCCAAGAAAATCCAAATGGAGAACAGCAAAGAGTTAATTTGAGTGCTGACTTCAAGTCTTTGGAAGGATCTCTAAGAATAAGCCCCTTGGTTGAAAGCTTCCTTGGACTTCATACGTGGGAGGGTGAATGGATGCTGGAACTGGACTGCCCCCGAGGCATGACCCTTCCTATTTACCAGCCTGTTCTCGTTCTCTCCAGGACACACCTGCAGCCTCGCTAAACATAATGAGTCATTCATTAGTCGGTGGTTTTATATCCAAAAGTTCCCCTGCTTCCAAATAGCAAGTCTGTGGGTCCAAGGCCTCTCAGGCCACCTGCTTCTTAGTGTCTGCAGTGACCATTGAGAAGAGGGCGACCAGAGGCCCTGCAGCCTTGAGAGCAAAGTGATGCAGTCACAGAAATAATCCAATGTCAGCCCCAAAGCCTTAAGAACAAGACATGTCACAAAGAATTCTGAACTCAACTCAAATGCAAGCTGTGTCACTTGGTGGCTGTGTGACTCTGAGCCAATCCCTTAATGTCTCCCAGCTTTAATGTCCTCATTTGTAAGAAGGGCACCCCTTTTTATAAAAAGGCTGTTCTGCCTGTGACAAATCGATCACAATATTGTAATTAACTGATGTGTTCCAAACTGCAAAGTGCCATGCACATGATGTTATTATCAACCAGGCTCTTGCTGTCCACGCTGCGGGGAAGGCTCTTCCTACGAGAGGAAACTATTCAGGCTTGTCAGTGGCATGTCAACAACCAGAAACAGCTTAGCACGGAGACATGCCATGGCTCTGGGGCAGAACAAGCAAACTGCAGGAAGTGTGCCTGGACAGCTTCTGCCTGAGCCGGGGTGGGGCCTGCCAGGTGAGGTGGGAAGGCTTGTCCCCCTGTGCTCTGCCTGTGTGCCTTCGTGTGCCAGCCTCCTGAATCCAGCTTCTGCCCCCTTAACTTTGTGTAAACTAGGGTGGCAGGAAAGTTGAAGACTGAGGTTTGGCTCTTTCCAGTTCATCAGTGGACACTATGAAGAGGGGTCAGCCTAACAGAGAAGAGGTCTACAGGTGGGTCAGAAGGAAACAGGCCATATTGAGCCCAGAGGGAAGAGGGATGTGAACACAGCATCTTGATTTTGAAAAGTTGAAATGAAAAGGAAGATTTGACTTCTTCTGAGCAGCTCAGAAGAATGGAGCTGGGATCTGAATGAGGAGGCAAAGGAAGAGGGCTGATGTTGACTTAGACTTGTCAGGCACCGTTCAAAGTACTTCTCAAGTATTATGACATGTAATCCTCACAACAATACCATGAAGTGGTTGCTATTATTATCCTCTGTTTTACAGATGAGGAAACCAAGGCACAGAGGTTAAACAACTTGTCCAAACCACACAGCAAATAAATGATTTAGCCAAGCTCCAAACCCAAACATTCTGGAGTCAGAGTCCTATAAAGATTTTTTTGGCCTAATACGAGGAAGCACTTTCTAAGAATCAGAGTTTATCAATTTAAAAAAAGGAGGGGAACTGTTTTACGAAGTATTAATATTTAAACTGAGGCCAAGGGACCATTTTCAAGGAGTGCTGATTCAATAAATGTTCCTTGGCAACAAGTATCAGAAACCAGCTGTGACTGCTTTAAGCTGATAAAGAAAAAGAAGGAAGAGGAGGAAGAGGCGAAGAGGAAGGAGGAGAAGAAATATGGAGAGGGAGAGGAAAATGAGGAAGAGGAGGAAGAGGGGACATTTGTTGGATGTGGAGTGCAGAATGAAAGAAACAGCCGAAGATCCAAGTTCGAGAAGGGCCAGGAAAAGGACTGCCCTGGGATCCAGGGAGCAGGAACTGATTAACCATTTCTTCAGGGCACAATTACCCAAATAAATAATCTCTAATGGATTTCCGTCTTTTTGCCATTTTGCTCAAGATTCAAGTTCCAGGGAGAGAACATTCCCTTGGCCTAGCCTTGGGAAAAACTGACAATAAAAATCACTAATATTTGTGGTGAGTTTATTCTCTACCAGGCACTGTTCAAAGGACTATATCTACATGTATTTTCTCCTCACAGTAATCCCATGAGGCAGACACTATTAGAATTAAGAAACTGAGGCACAGAGAGTTTGCATTACCTGCCCAACCCTGCACAGATGCTCTAGTGGCAGAGCTGGGATGCAAGACAAGGCTATGTGGTGCCACCGCATACTTGCTCTAATATCAAAAGGAAAAGGACAGGACCCCTAAGGCAAAATGTGGGTGTTGAGAAAGAGGGGGAATGAATGCTAAGAAAGAAAACCAGCAGGTGCTCTCTCAGGATGTGTCTTGCTACAGGGGAGAGAGAGGTCTCCTGAGAGGCCTTCTGACCCAAGAACTCTACGTTCAAGTTTCCATGCTGCCATTCCAAGGAGAAGATAAAAGAAAGCAAGGAGCAAAAAGGCAACAGAAAAGGATATAACAAAGGACTGGGTGCAATATAGATATAGGAGACCTAATAGTTTCTGAACAGAAAACAGCCAAATGACAAAATTCTGAGAGGAAAAAAATGCTTATAAAAGTATAACTTGAAAGACAACAAAGAAAGATACCAAATACTGAAGAACTTCGAGAAACTGAAATGAATCAAAGAAAAGCAGAAGCCAATTTCTCGCATGTAGTAAAAATACGAGGCTGTAAGTCCTGCAAGAGGCTGCACCGCATCATGGTTCAAGGAGAAGGTGTGGGGTCAGGCTGAGGGGACTGAATCCTGCCTCCAGCACCACCAGTCGGGTCACTTGGAAAAAGTTACGTGACCTGTCTGAGTCTCAGTGTCCTTACCTGTAAGATTTTAACAGTGCTTGCATGGGAGGAGTGTTGAGAGGATAAAAGGAAACGTGAGAAGGATTAAGCACAGTGCCTGGCACCTGGCAAGTGCTTACTAAATGTCAGCCGCTTGGTCACCACATGTGAGCGCCTACTAGCCTAACATGGTCTTGGGACAGGCACACAGGAGCATCCCATGATCGAGTGCCTGGAACAAGCCCCTCTTGGAGAATCATAAACAGGGACTCCAGAAAAGCAGAGCTCTGGACGCTGCACAGGAGGTGGGAAAAGCAGCACTGACGACAGAGGAAGACCCTCCACAGGCAGCCGAGCAGGTGAGGTGAGGAAGCATCCCAGGAGCTGGAGAGTCTGGGTAGTGGGATGCCAGAAATGAAGCTCTGGAAAAACATTTAGCCCACTTCTCCACACTCAGCATTGACGGGGCACAGCCATATTGGCATTGCTGAGTGACTGGGAAGAAAAACCCACTGTCGCTGCAAACCCTAAGCCAAGCCTTCAAACCTAGTCTTATCAGTAATAAAGTTGATACACTGACCTCCTTCTGCTGGGCTCCTGTGTCTATCACTCTCATTTTTTTGTAACTTAGGCCAGGACTGGTAGTGTCATTTATTGGCCCCCCCGAAATCATTGTGTTGATCCTTTAAATGACCTTGTCCGTTAAGCATGACCTTTATTTGACAGATGAAGACGCTGTTGAACAGAGAGGTTAAAAAATTTACTCAAGGTCCAGCAGCTAATAAATGGGCTTAGAACCCAGATTTTTGGACTCCAAGTTAAAGCTCCTTTCTCCCACTACACTCTATAGTAGGGGCTCAATAACCGTGTTGAAATGAATCAAAATGGTGAGAGAATATTGCCTGGCAGCACAAAGCTTGGTTGAAATTTTTCAGAATTTTTTTCTGGCAATTGTAAGCTTCAGATGAAATCTTTGACATTTATCATTCTCTTAATAAACACTTTATAAAGCTACAAATCCATTTTCCTGCCTAGAGGAATCACCATCAGTTGGAGTAAATTTTTACACTATCTTTGCAGGAACAGATTAGGGGAAAAAATGATTTATTTACCAGCATACTTAGAATAAAAATATAATGTTTAACTTTCATGGAGACAGACTAAAACACGAATAATCACATGCTTTTTTGAAATTAAATTTCTATTCCAGGAGGCCAGCACTAAAGACTGGCCCTTTCTACTGTCTCTGGCCTGCAAACTTCCACATTAAGATTTGGAAAGTAAAAACACTTTGGGAATGAAACTGATGAATGGACATGTTTGTGCTATTATTCTGGGAGGACTCTGTTTTCTCTCAAACAAAGGCCCACTGGTCACATTTAGAATCCTCAGCTATTTGCCAAAAGAAATGTTTTGGGGAGAAAAGAATCTCCCACTGTCTTTGCCAGATGGAAATCCAAGATTATTGGGCAGGATGAAGTAAATAAGTTGAGGTAGGAGAATCACTATTTTCCACATCAAATTGGCATGCATTTCTGCCTCACCGTGTTCCTATATACCAACCTCAACTAATGTTAAGCCTTGAATCACCAAATGCCTGCACCAACTTAATAGCAAAGATTCAGACAACATATTGGGTAAGGAAGTTTATGATTTCTAAGTTAGACTTATGTTCACAAAATATACTAGAATGTGATTTTGCAAATGTAGGTGAACCATCTGGCCAGCCTAGGTTAGCTCTCTTTGCTGTGAATGCTGTAAACTTTGCATTCTCCTCTTTCACTCATGTTCCACACATATAATTAGCTCTTCTCTGTCCTTCTGTACTGCTATACCATAAGCTCCATGAAGGCAGGGACCACACCTGTCTTGCTCAGAGATTTGAGTATAGTGTGTGACTGTGCAGAGCAGAGATTCAGAGCACAGACACGTTCAAGGTAAAATGGACCTGGATTGGAATTCTATCAAGCTACTTACTAACTACATGACTCAGAGGAAGTGACTCCCTATCACTCATTTTTCTCATCTGTAAAATGGAGGTGATCATAATTCTTACCTCATAGAGCTATTGTGAAGATTGAATTAGCTCACACATATGAAACATTTAGCTTGGCTCCGGCATAAGTGCTTAGTCAATACTCACTACTACTGCTGTATTAAGTGCTAAATGTGTCTTTTGAGCAGAATTTTTAAAAATGGGAGTGAGCTCAGGGAAGAGGAATGCACTGGGCTGGCCTCATTAAGGAGAATTTTTCTCCAGCCAACTAGGGTATTGCCTGATTGGCTTCCGGGGTCCTTACCTGATGTTAGCCCTCAGCTCCCCCTACTCCCACCCCCACCCCCACCCCAGAGCAGTGGGAACTGAGCTGTGCTGAAACTGTTTGTTCCCAAGACGAATCTGATCCAGAGCAGAGGAGACAAGCTCTACTGTGGAGGAAATGTGCCCAAGTTCCTCACCTGCCCCGGACGTGCTGTCTGGAAATCTATCAGCTCAGGGCCCGCTCCAGCTTCCTCTGCTATTGTTCAGCACTCACCATTCTCATGATAACCCGGCTATGGGAACCACTGCCCAGAGACGCCTGGGCCGTCATGGGAGCAGGACTGCAGTTGGGAAGGGTCTCTCTTTCAAATGAGGACTGAGCTCTGGGGGGAATGGGCAGACTAAGAAGGGCGTAAGGGTGCCTCCGTGTTAAGCATATTGAAACACCCAGTACAGATGTGGCACATTGCAGAGTTTTGTAAAACTAAAGAAAATTAAGTCTCCACAAAGAAATGTTTACCTAAGTGTCAAAGTACTTAATTGTCCTCAAAAAGCCAAGTTGTCCCAGTTCTGAACATTTTCTAGACTTTCCTAATTGTAGTCAGCTTTGTGAGACATCTAAGAAGCCACAAAACTCAATCATGGAACAAAAATATCTAAAATACTGTATTTAAAAACACGTGTTAGAGGTTTATTACCCTAGGAGATTTTTGGTATTCTTTACCTTTTAAGATTAGTTGTTGTATCAGACATTTTGCTAATTTTTTCCTTTAATAATTATATCCTTATACTATTAATACTATGTGAATCAGTGTTTTTAATATACTTTTCTTTTTACTATGAAAAGGGCTTTTTTTAATTATATAAATAATACATACTTAGTGTAAAAAAATACATAACCATACATAAACCATAAAGAAGACAGTAACAAAATCATCTAAAATGCTACTACCCTGAATAATCACCATTTACATTCAGTGATTATATTTATATAAACTATATATCAATATCAATGTCCATATAGACATATAGACACATATATGATTTTTCATAGAAGCTGTGCATTTTAAAAATTATGAACACCTTTTCTTAGTTCAGTGTTCTAGATATGCCTGACACAAGGATCAGAAAATAAGTTGTTATCTGATACATATCCTAGATTTATCTCTCTATAACTAGATATAGAGTATAATAAAATATCTATAAGTAGATAGATATTTATACAGCTAGCTATATACAACTGCCTGAATAGAAATCAGCTTATATTACGTGTGTATTTTTATTTGACATTCTATGAATTCCTACATTATCAACCAATCATTATGTACATATAATAAAGAATACAACATATTTGTTCTTTTAAAGATTTAATACATTACTTTGTAGTTTGCTATTTTGATGGATAACCTGGCATATGTCACAAGGCATGTGGTGACATGACATCTGTCAGAGCCTAAGATCAGGAGATCTCATGATGATCAGGTTCTAAACCTATGAGAGTATTTGAAATTCAAAATCCTAAGACTGGCCACAGCTAAAGTAAATCAGAACCCAAGACACAGTCAAAAAATGCCAAATCCGAAAAGAACCTCAGGGACCACCTGCTCCAAATCACTGACTTCAGAGATGATGAAACAGGGGCCCTCTGAGGTAGACAATATGTTGAGAATCACAGAGCAATTGGTGGCTGAATTTATACTAAAATCTGCTTTCCTGAATCATCATCCCACCTCTTTCCATCAAATTTTGTTTCCTATTACGTGTCAGTTAAGTCAGAGTTGTCTTCCCTTTTTCCAAATCACACTTGCCCAGAGAGGACTGGCATTTATCTAATTTAGACATTTTCAGAAATTGAGTCATAAGTGTAAATAAGGGAAGGAGAGTCCCTGAGGATTCAGATTTTAGTCTATCTAGGAGGATAAGGGCAGAGAGAATAATAATTACTATAACAATAGCAAGTACATGTAGCACTTACTATGTTTCAGACACGATCCTACTACTTCATATATGCATAAGTTTATGTAAGTGATACGCATATATCATTTGATCCTCACAGCAGCCCAGTGAAGTAGCTACCACTATGGTCCCGTCTTTACAGAGAAGGGAACTGAGATACACAGATGTTAGGTGGCCTCCCAAGATTATAGAACTAGTCAGTGGCAGAGCCAGGATTACGGACGCAGCAGTCCAGCGCCCAAGTGCAGCCTCTTGACCAACATACCACACAGCCTCTCCCGGAGGGAGGCGCTCAGACAGCGATGTTGCAGAAATCTCAGAAGCAGAATTAACAGAGCCTTTGTCTTTGTCATCCCTCATGCCCTGGCGAGACTGCCACATAGAAGCACTCCTAGGGCAATTCCTAGAAACTCTCTCTGTTTACTTTGCCCTGTTCTGAGACTCCTGGCCAAAGCTTCTATAAGTGTTTTTTTTGGCCCTTTTGTTCTTGTTGTGCCTTTGCTTTTTGTTTGTTTGGGGTTTTCTTTCACATTTGTACTTATTAGTACATTAACATCTTCGTATGTTTCTAATTTATAGATAAGTATGCATACACGTATTGGAGGGCATGCTCAAACATACGATGCTAAGCAAAGAATGGCTGTCACTGGTTTTCAGATATAACCAAGAAATCAGACTAACACGAGGTAGGGTGTCCATGGCACCGATGTTGAAAGCTGAATCCAAGGTCAGGAAGATCCATCAGAGGGTCACACCAAGAATAAGAGAAAAGGTGCCAAGTGGAGAATCAGTTGCTAACTGAAGTAACCTAGTTAGGCTTTCATGTCCCCTTTCTCCCATCCTGGGCATTTGAGGTGGCTGCAGTCACAGCTGGGCCCTTCAGTCAGAGCCTTTTGTGCTGCTGAGGTCATGGGGTGACTGCAAACTAAAGGTTGGGCTTCATTTTTATCCTCTTAGCCTCCTTTTGGCTGACATTCCCCCAAAACCTTAAATGAGAAATTCCCTCCTCTGGCCCTGGCCCACTAGCTGGGCGAGGTCACCTTGCCAGCCAAAGGGAATTCATAGACAGCCCTTCTGTTCTAGACACTGTTTAAGTCATATTTATAATGTTTGCCAGTTACCCTCTGAACACTGTGCCTGGTGAGACTAGTGACTCCCTTCCACTCCCCCTCCAAGGACACAGCAAAGGCAGGACTGGCAACCTATAGTAAGTGAAATCAGGATGGCACTGGGCTGGTTTCCATGCCAGTGGAAAGCTTGCCAACACCCTGTCCTCTCTTGGTGGCCACACTGCCACCCAGATGACACCCCGCCCTGCCCACTGCCACCCACCCCTTTCCCCAGCCTCCCCAGGAGGATCAGTCCCCCCTGATCTCCACCCCTGGAGTACAAAGAGTCCCCAGCCAAGCACACCACTTATTTGAGGTTGCTGACCTCTATTCTAAGAGGTCCTTGTCCCTCATGGAGGAGACAGGGTGAGACAAATGCAGTCTCTCTGAATAATCACAAGTAAGAGGAACAAATAAACACAGACAGGCCAGCTGCCACCACACATGGAAGCCAAAAGTAATTGAACTTGTACACATTTTATAAGCCACTTGGAGAATATTTTTAAATTGGGATATTTCTACCCCATAGTACCCTGGGGACTTTGTCCCTTGACATGCCTGACGCCTGAGAATGGCAATTTTCCAAGAAGACTTATGTGTTGGGGTCACAAAGGCCACATACTCTGTACATTTCCCCAGTGATCAAGGCCGGCAGAAACTGAAAAGGCTGCAACAAGACCCCAGGGGGCTGCCCAGTTATATGGGTTCAGGGGTCTGGGTGGCCCATTCTTGCCATTTAGGGGTATGGGATTTCTCTGCCTCCCTGAAGCGGGGTGAGCATATAGCCTTCAAGTATGAGGAATGTATCCTGGGCTATTTGATCCATGTCCATGTAATTGCAGGTGTTATTCTTATCTGCATGTGTACTCGTTTGATGCATATTTATATCTCAGTTCCTGAGAAATTATCAGGCTCGGTGCAGACTTGACAGATGGAAAAAACAGCCTTTAGGACTTAAAGGATTAGAAGCTTCTTGTAGCTTGTGCCACAGTTTTAAAATGTGTAATTTAAAAGTACCATTTTCTTTATTATCACCAGGAGATGCTTAGTAATTAGACTTGAGAAGCGGTGCTCGGCAGCACATTTATTGAGCAACTACGGTGTTAAAGAGGGTTTCCCAAGGTTAATAAGACACAGCCCAGCCTTCAAGGAGCCCATGGTCTAGTGGTACAAATAGGCAGATGAACCTATCACTTTAATCCAGAGAGAAAGGAATATTCGAAAGGAACTGGCTTGCAGCATGAGAGCACCAGAATAGAGCGACCGAGGGTGTGTGCAGCAGGACTCGGGCACCAGGAAGACTTCGCAGAGGAACTGGTGATTAAGGGCGGCCCTGGTGGGGCAGGAGGGGGAGTGGACATAGAGGCACTCCCAGCAGCAGGAACGTCTTGTACAAGCGATTCGCACGTTCTGGCTCCTCAAGTAGTTGGGACACGGATTCAGTGCAGGGGTGGGGCGATGAGAGCGGAGGCTCCAGACGTGGGCAGAGTCGGGGCTGAGAAGGGATCGATACCAGTGAGGGGCTGAAGGGTAGCACGTGGCACTTTACTGCTCCCCACCTCTAGCAGCTGCTCCCCAAAACCACATAACACGGCATGCTCGCGTGTTTGCCCTGCAAATGTGGCCTCCCCTTCTGTCTCCTTGGCTCCCTCATCCCCCCCATCAGATTGCCACCTTTAAACCTCTCCAACCAAGAAATTCTGGAATATGCCTCACTGGGGAGTTTTCTCCAGTATGTGACAAGAGCCACAGTAGAATTTTCAGCAGAGGAGGGACATGATTTAACCAGTAAATCTATTCCTAACAAACCACTGGTGGGAGCTTTTGGAAATCTGGACCTTCAGGCCTGCCATTGGCTCCCAGGTGCCTTAATGAGAGGACGTGCCGTACCTTCAAGATACTTTATTCCCGAGTGTCGGAAAATATCATAATACCCTGCTTTCATTAGAAAGACACTTTTCTGCCACCTGCCAGAAAATCATTGTAAATATACACATCTAGAATGTCTAAGTTGTGAATGGAACGACCTTAAATGTGGCATTCTGCACAGTGTACAACCTGCACACCCATACATAGCAATCCTACTGCAGAGAAAGGTGTCTCTTTTTTGTTTAAAATGAGTCTGCTGTAAGCAGTCTGAGACTCAGTGGAATCTGTTTCTGGAGAAAAGAGCCCTGCCAGCTGGTCCTATGAAAACATATAATAAGCACAGAAACCCCTTTGCTTTCTGATGTCACCAGGTACTGAGGGTAGAGCTGAGGCCAGGGCCTAGGAACAAGTCTTTCCTCCAGGCAACTACTCCCACCCTCACCTCTACCCCTACCTAGGCTGCCAATGACCTTTTGGAGACATCCTCACCTCCTTTAGTTTTTGCTCAAGTGTCACTTCTTAGGGAGGCATTCTTGACCACCTTGCTTAAAATTGCAAACCCTAGCAACTCCCCTCCCCAACCTCCCCTGCTTTATCCACCTTTTGACAAACCATATATTTAGTTTATTTATTATGCTTATTACCTGTTTCTCCCCACTGGAATATAAGCTCCATGTGGGTAAGGGTTTGGCTGTCTCCATTCACTGCTGCATCTCTGACCCTAAGAACAGCACATACTAGGCACACAAATATTAGTTGAATGAATTAATCATTTCCTTTTGGCCACTACTTAGCCTGTTCCTGAGGCCCACCCTCTTAGCTCTGTTGATTTTGGAAGCTCTTGTTCTTCTGACTCACATGGTGTGATTTTCCCAAGACCTTGAACCACCCTGTGCCTCCATCAGAGCTTCATTCCCTGGAGAAGGTGCTGGGCCCTCTCAAAATGTCTCTGGAAGGAGATAGAACATGAATTTAAATTCCATTATCAGTACCTTTGTGTGAATTGATTGATGAGATTCCTTCTCATAATAATATGACTTTGCAATAGCTACTTAGTGAGTAGGCATTATAATTTCCTATTTTATAGATGAGGAGAAGTTTAGAAACATTAAGGAACAGGCCCAATGTCCCACAAATGGAAAGTATTTGAGCCAGGATTCTAATCCAGAACTATCTAAACCCAAAGCCTGGAGTCGGCTGGCTGTGTAGCTATTCTCAACAGTGGTGCTGCCACCCAAATAGTCACTACAGTTGGTTCACACAGAAATTCATAGTCAACATTAACCAAATGGACCCTGTTTGTCTCTTGCTGTTGGACACAATTTCGGTGATAAATCATTTTCGTTAAAGCAGATAGTTTCCTACCTGGGGAATCGCAAGCAGGGAAACCAAAACAGAATCTGTCACTGTTTAACTTGAACTTAAGAAAAAGACTGGACAGAATAAATTTCAGCCATTCAGACGCTCCTTTGAGTAGCTTTGTTTTTCTCTCTTCAGTGAAGTGACAAAGCAGAGAGTTGTACTGTGAATAGTACCTGATTCCTTAATACTTAGCCATTTGTTAATGTTTTTAAAAAATTTAGGGCTGAGTGGGTTCAGGGTAGGGCACACTAGCCTTGGAGAAATGGTCCTGAGTAGGGCACTGTGGATAGGCTGTGTCAGGGACAGCACCACGCGCCTGAGCCAAATGCATTCATTTGCTGAACAATGATAAAGCACCCAGCATGCTGCAGGTTTAACTTTACTATACACATATAAGAATATGCATTGTTAAGAACCAAGTCGTGCCCAAACTGAGCCCCAGAATCAGGACTGAAATAGTTGTAGGATCCACAGAGTTCAGATCCAATACCTAGAAGGTTATGAAAACATTAAAAGAATTTATTTTTGCTAGAGGATGAGAACTGTGTATGGTTTACTGTATGTAAGTGGCAAACACAGTTATATATAGGTGCAAACATCTCACAGTGGGACCCTCATGGTGACCCCCCCCCTCCTTGGTAAGGAATTGATGACAACTCTTAGCCAGCAGCACTCATACGACCATCTCTGTTTCAGTAGATCCAGATTTCAACTCCTTTCCTTACCTGGATCCTGCTGATCCTTTCCCACGTCCTACACTATGTTTGTCTCAAGCACTACCTAGGGGAGAGGTCACTTCCTTGTTTCATGGATTCATTACTATTTTCCAAAAAATCCTAACATCTTCACCTACAGTTTGGTCTGACAGCACCTTGAGAACAGAGACTGTATCCTCACTATTAATAAGGTTTCAGTCCCTTCCAATGCATGCAGTAAACCATTCGCCAGCATTCGTAATCTTGTGGTGTCTCTCCCTCAGCGGCCTGCCTTCTGCCCTCGTGTCCTGCAGCATCCTACCTGTAATGTGGCCTTGAGGACAGGGCTTGTAAGACTGTTCTTTTTGGCAAAAAGAGTAACCGATAGGTTGATCAGAGCTGAAAACAGATCCCATACTTTGAACATAAACTCTCTGTGATCACCATTCCCCTTTGAGGCCATGTGAGGTTTCAGTTCTTTCACCATTCAATCCCCAATACTGTGTGACCCAAACAGGCTGTGCACTGATCCCTGGGGATACAAACATAAATAAGTCTCACCCCTCCCCTCCAGGAGCTCATAGTTCAGTTGGGGAGATACAGAGTGAAAAAAAATGAAAATCCAAGGTAATGAGGATGGTGGTAGAGCCCAGGAGAGAGGATCCATCGCTTGGAGGAGTTAAAGGAAATACCTGAGCTCGGGATAACAAAGAAGAAACTTTGAAATGGAAGGCTTTTAAGACTAACTTCCTATAACAGCATAGTTCTGCCTCAGACCTAGCAAGAGAATTCTGTTTTAGCAAGGAGAGGTTTCAGCTTCTGCCTTCTCCAAGCCCCCCGTGTTCTCAGCGTTCAGAAACAACACAAACTCTTCCAGGGCCCCATTCCCTAATAGCCCTGACATCTGCCTTTAGTGACTCTTAGCTGATCAGATGGCAAAGTCAGGAATGCAGACATGAAAATAAATTAAATGAGTTTCTCAGTGTGAGAATGTCTCCATGAGATGGAGGGCCGGCTGGGCAAGTTTCAGGACAATTTGATTCCCAAGACGCACTTGGAAAGTTGACAAAAATGACTTTGAGCCACTGGATGATTCTCAAACCAGGAATAGAAGTGGCAGTGACCATACATAGCCAGTCTCTACCCAAATATAGTGTCATAAAATGACACAGGTCTAAACTCCCATATTCTTCTTAAGACAAAAGAGCTAAGTTAATATGAGCAACTCTTCATTTCCTCTGCGTTTCTGTGTACTACTGGGGAATTGGAATCTATCTGGGAAACTGTAGCTCTGCTCCTGAGCTATGTTTTCTCTTTGAGAAAGTCAATTACCCTCTTTGAGATGAGTTTTCATGTTAGTATATTGGAGATTGATGCTCTCTTTTACCTCCTTTACTTCTTTAATGAGAACTCCTAAATAGTGTATTAAGCGAAAAGCTTATAGGAAGCATTTAACAATGAGAAACTATGAAAATCGATGTGTTTCAGCAATTTATCTCTATCCTCCATCCCTCATGTGAGTGCTGGAAATAGAAGCAGCTCTTTGGGTCCAGCTCTGCCACTACCTATGTGTGCGAGCAAGTCATAGAATGCAGTGGCATCATTATAGCTCACTGTAACCTCAACCTCCTGCCTCAGCCTCCCAAGTAGCTGGGACTACAGGCATGTACCACCATACCTGCCTAATTTTTCTTTCTTTTTTTGTTTTTTGTAAAGACAGGGTCTCGCTCTTGCTCAGGCTGGTCTAGAACTCCTGACCTCAAGCAGTCCTCCTGCCTCGGCCTCCCAAAATGCTAGTACTATAGGCATGAGCCACTGCACCCAGCCCAGTTCTCTCATCTTTAAGATGAGCGATGTTATGGTAGTGTTATGGTAACGGTATGGCAGATGGTATGGCAGATGTTATGGTAATGTTAAGGTAGCAATAACATTATCATTTATCTAGTAATTATTGTTTTCGGAATCCATTTGTGTAGTCATTTCATGCGCATTTATTAAGCACCTACTAAGTGCCATGCAAGCAGATGCAGTATAGTTTTTGGGTTAAAAGAATAAATTCTGGAGCCAGAATAGCTGGGTCCAGAATTTACTACTTTCTAGCTGTGTGACTTTAGGCAAGTTACTTAATCTCTCCATGCCTCAGTTTTCTTATCCATAAAATGGAGATAACAATACTGTCTACTTTATAGGACTGATATGAAAACTAAATTTCTTAAGATATGCTTAGAGGAAGACCTAGAACACAGAGCTACATAAATATCAGATATTTTTCTAGGTACTATACTCTTGATTGGAACTTATATTCTAAGAGGGGGAGCAAAACACCTCATAAATAAGTAAATTATTGAATACATTAAAAAGTGATAAGTGCCAAAGGGAGAAAGTAGAGCAGGAACAGCAAGATTGGATATGCTAGGGGTGGATTGCAGGGGAGGCCTCACTGAGAAGGTGACGCCGGAGCGAAGACTTGAGGAGGCAAGGGAGGGAGTCGGGCCTCTATTTGGAGGAGAGGTGCTGGAGCAGAGAGACCCGCCAGCATGAGAGCCCTAAGCTGGGCGTGGGCCTGCTACGTTTGAGGAGCAGTAAGGAAGTCAGTGCAGCTCGAGCCTAGTAGCGGAGGAGGAAAGCAGCAGGAGGAGATGAGGGCAGAAAGGCAACAGCACCAGGTGGGTGTCAGGACTCCCCATGGCCATTGTGGGGACTCTGCCTTTTACGCTCTGAGAAATAGAGAGCCACTGGGGGCTTTGCACAGAGGAGGGACATGGTCAGACTTATACCTTCTATAAAGATCTGTTTGACTACTATGTTGATAACAGACTGTAAAGAGAAGAGTGAGCAGAAAGGACAGTTAGGAAGCTGTTGCCATAATCCAGGCAAGAGATAACAACAGTGGCAGCAGTGGGATGGTGAGAAGTGGTCAGATTCCAGACATGTCAGACATGTTTTGAAGGCAGAGCCAACAGAATTTGATGGAAGATTGAATGTGCGGTGGAAAGGCAGTGGGGGAGGGTAGAAAAAGATGACTCCACAGAAAGATACAGTTGCCATCAATTAAGATGGGGACATCTGAGGGTGGATCAGAAGGTTGTGAGTTTTAGATGCTTATTAAATGTGGATATAACAAATAGGTAGTTGCATATATAAGTTCAGGAGAGAGGTTTTAAAGTCATGAGAGTGATGAAGTCCCCAAAGAAATGAATATAAATAGAAAAGAGGATCAAGGACCAAGCCGTGAATCACATTAATATTAAGAGATCAGAAGGAAAAGGAGGAACTCTCAAAGGAGACTAAAAAGGCGGAAAACTCAAAGAGTGTGGTATCCTGGAAGGCAACTGTAGAAAGCCAGGTGGAGCCCGATAAAGTCATTTTAAGTAAGACAATGAGTGAGAACTAACCATGAGGTTTAGCTGTGGAGAGCATGTGGATTAACCGGCATAACACGTGCGACTTGGTGAGAGGTGTGCTCGTGTTAGCTGCCATTATTCTCCCCATCAGTCGGCTTTATTAAGCACCCAGCCCTATCAGTATTTCTGCTCCCGTCTGCCTAGGAGGCCTGGGTGTGCACGAGTAGAGCCGGATCCGGCAAGCACGGGACAGAGCAGGACATCGAGCCGGAGACCCTCAGGGAAAGTGGGAAGAATGAGCCCAAAGAACCAGAGGGAAGAATCTGAGTCAGTCAAGTCAAGGGTCAGGAGAGAGAGGGTCAGATCAAGGACAAACTGGGCATGAGCAAGGATGGCCGTGGGTGATCTCAGCAAATTGCTAGTTCGGCCTCTGTGGCCTTTGTGGGCTGGTGGGGACACAGTTCCTACAGGGCTGGGTAGTTTTAAAGGGCCAGAGGCAGGTAGCAAGTTCCTAGTTCGGCCTCTGTGGCCTTTATGGGCTGAGAGGGCAGGGTTCCTACAGGGCTGGGTAGTGTAGACACAGTCCTTTCTAGGCCTCCTCCTCTTAAGACAAAAAACAAAACTAAATGTATAGAGTCCCATGATATGGCTCATTATTTGTGACTTGTCATTGGCCAAGTCATGTTCCTCAAAATAACAACGGCTAACCCAAAGGCAGGCAGAACCGTGAAGCTCCTGTTATCCTCTTTCCTGATACTGAGCACCGAAGTCATGGAGGACTGACAGCCTCAGGCAGATGCTTGGTGGGATGTTAGAGCTGGAAGTTGTTCCCTACCCCTGAATCCTGCTCACTGCCCCTGCCCCCCCAAATCTTCTCCTGCCTCTTGGCTGTCTGCCTAGGTCTCCCTAAGGTGTGGCAGTCCCTTTTTGTCAAAACAGGGATGATTATAGTACCTTCCTCACAGGGTGGTTATGAGGGTCAACCAACACAGCATGTGTGTGCACGATGCCTAGCACAGTGCCTGGCACATAAGAGTGTCACGAAATGCTTATCGGCATTGTAGGTTAATCCCTTGTGAGGATGCAGACATGCCTGGAAGAAGTAATGCTTTAAACTTGCCCCCTAGGGTGAAGGAAGGCGATTAGGAAAGGTCTGGAAAAGCTGTGGGGTTGGATGGGAGCACACGTGAAGCAAAGGGGAAAGAGTGAGGAGACTGGAGACTTCACAAGGAGCTATTCCCAGGGGCTGCCCCGGGGTACAGGGCACTGGCTCGGCCAAAGCAGTGCTGTATGCACAGACTCTCATGCCTTCCATGGGCACTTTAACCCATGATGTCAATACCAGGCCCTCAGGCCTCGCCTCCACTCTGTCTCTCCAGACCCTCTCTTCCACTCCACACCGCAGTTAGCACCAAGCCTACAGCTCGGTTAAACACGGCGCCTCTCGGTTTCCTGAGAAGACCTTGCAGTTATTGCCTCTATGTCGTTGCTCCTGCTGCTCCTTCCTGCCTCTCCATCCGCTGTCCTTCAAGACTCGGCTCATGTGTCTGAAAACCTTTTTAATCGTCCCTCCCAAGCTAAGCATTGAGCCCTCCCCTGTGTGACCCCAGCCCTGCACTTGCTTATTGTATGGCACTTAGCTCTTCTCATAACACGCCCTCTCCCACCAGGGCCAAGGTCCTCCAGCAAAGTACCTTCCTCACCTCTCACACCCCAGCCCCAGCACAGTGGCTGGCACACAGGAGGTGCTCACTAAATAAATGGTCAGTGTACACATTTACAGTGCAAAGGCAAAAATCAGCGCCTTTTGGAATAAATAATGGAGAGGAAATAGCCAAACATAGTGTATGTTTAGAAATATTAATAATATGGACAAAAGAGACAAAACTTTCTCTTTCATCATTTTAGAAAGATTTCCTAGAAAAGGTCACTTTTATTGTAATAGCCATTTGGAAGAAGATGAGAGACACGGAGCACTCTCAGCAGTGGAGGTGAAGAGGGGCAGGGTTTGAAGGAGGGGGAAGGAAGGAGGAAGAAGAGAGGAACAGAGTCCGCTGTGCTTGTGGGGCCACAGCAGGAAAGAGAAGTCCAATCTCACACACAGGGTATTTGCAGTTGTCCCGTTACTCTGCCACTGGCTCGCATATAAAAAAGAAAATGGCCCATGGCATAATGGTTGGGGAGTCAGATGGACAGACCTATGTTTGAATTTTGCCTCCTTTCAGTTTTATAATTCTATGCAAGTTACTTTGCTTTGCTGGGCCTCAGCGTCCCCACCTACAAAACTGGGATGACCCGCTGCATGGGGAAGCACTGGGGTCAGGATTAAATAAGATGACATTTATAAGTGCTTAGCACAGAATCTGATTTGATTGGTCAAATTTTGCTGCAATAACAAATAATTCCCAAATCTGAGTGGTTCACGAGCACAGACATTTACATCTTGAGGGCTTTGGATTGGCTTTGGCTCTGCTGGCCTCCACTGGCCTCCGCTTATCTTCTCATGCAGTGGCCCATGATGATGGGGCAGCCATTCTCGGAGGCAAGCCGCTTTCACTACAGAGAACAGGCTCCCAGGGGACAGACACAAAACTGCCAAAGGAAGTCCGTGCCCAGCCCAAAGCCAGTGGGGATGGCTGCTCTACCTCCAGAGGAGCAAGGCAAATGCACGTGGCCTTTGTTAGCCACTGCTCTTGAGTCGGTAAATCCACTCACAGATGCCAAGAGATGCAGTGGCCTAGGAGGATGGGAATGTCATGCCCAAGGAGGCACAAGGAAACTCATGGCTGTGTCAAACTTTTTTACTCCCACGCCACCCCCCACAAACCTGTTCTGTTGCTCCAAACTCCCGGCTCAGGAAAAAAATGGGTGAAAAAATAATCGATTTTTTTAAAGGGGTTCATGATAACAGCTCCTTCATCTCTCACTTTTCTTCTTCTTGCTCACTTCTCACCAACCAGTCTGGCCTCCTTGATATTATTTGAACTACCAAGCACGTTGCCATCTCGGACCCTTTGCACTTGCTGCTTCATCTGCTTGAATATCCTGCCCCAATATGTGCATGACCTCACCTCTTACTTCTTCAGGTCTCTGCTCAAGTGTCGCCTTGTCAGAAAGGCCTTCCCTGACCAGCCTATGTAAAATAACCAGCCACTGCCCCAACCACCCCCTATTGGCCTTAACCTGATTTACTGGTCTCCACAGCACTTATCACAGCCTGGCATATGATAGATATACTCATTTTTTGTTATTATTTATTATTCATTTCCCCTATTTAGAATATAGGTGCTGCATCACCAGCACCTAGAATGGTGAATGATACATAATGGGTAATCATTAAGTGTTTGTTGAATGAATTAATTAAGCAAATGTGTACCCTGGACTTTACATAGATGAATCTCACTTTAATCTTCACAGAAACTATACAAATATACACACATGCAGTATTGTCAAGCCCCATTTAATGGGTGTGAATACTTAAGTGAGAGAATTAAAATAATACCCGAGGTCACACTGCTTAGGGGCGAGAGACGGGCAGGGCAAACACTCTCCCTCCAGGTCATAGCTGGGACACAGCAGTCGCTTCCTCTGCATCCCAAGTCAGGGCAGCGGCACAGAGAGAACCCCCTGTACCCTGCAGGACCAGCCTCATGCCCTGGCCACTCTGCTCCCAGGGAGGGCGCTAGGTAGAGGACAGAATGTCTTCCACCTGGAGGTAGGGAGGCTGGGACTGGGGAGTGGGCAGAAGAGGTCACTGGTCTGCTTTTCGTGACCATGACTGGCCGGAAGAGGGGAGGCCCTGAGCACGTCAGCAGCACCTTGTTGACTTTTAGCGCTTCCTCCCCACCTCTTCTGCCTGTGGCATCCCTGATAAAATGCCACAGCCAGCATGAGCTCCTCAGGGCCTCGCTCAGCCCTCCTGCCCCCAGACAGCCTTTCCTCTGTGCAGCCCCAAGAATGCCATCCATGGGCAGAAGCCTTGAAGAGGCTGTATTTGTCCTTGACCCTCACTGACAGCACTTGTTTCTGGACACAGAGGGAGCCCCAGGGAATGTCCCAGCCACGGCCTGCCTTTATCAAGGCTGACACCTGGATGCTTTACCATCCACGGTCACTGGCAGCAAGACTTTGTTTGTCCCTCTACGTCCCCATTGTCCCTCCCCCCAGTGCCTGTCCCTTGTCAGTAGCCAACAACACAGAATTATAGAAACAGATTGTCACTCTTCAATCATTCATTCAATACATGTGTATTGAACACCACCAAGATACTGTCCTAGGTGACCTCACAGCTAACAGTATAATGGGGCACTCAGTGTCCAGCTCCCACCAGACAACATCATGCCCTTCCTCAGATGTCATTCTACAGGAAGCTGCCCACCCAGCCCATGCACAGAGACTAGCGAGATGACCCAGATGTAAACACCAGGTCAGTGTGTCTCTCATGCTGATTTTTAAGTTCAGCTGAACTTGCAGGGCCATGAGAGCCAAGGGAGAAGTGATCCCCCAAAACAACCACCTCTCCCAGTGACCACCCTCAGAATGGTCATCTCCTCCCGTGTCATGCCGACTATCCTTTGATTCTCTAGAACAGTGTTTTTTGAACTGCAAATCACAACTCATTAGTCATGCAATCAATTTAGTCGGCTGCCATCACCATTTTTAGTTTTAAAAAAGAAAAGAAAGTATCAGTGTGCATTACACAAAGTAAGAGTGAGTATTGCATAAAACTGTTTCAGGTGCATGTGTGTATGTGTACCTATACTGGTGGAGGACTTTGTATTTTTTCTCGTGGTTATGACATAAAGTCTACTCATCAAAGAACAGCACCTATTCTAAGCTGTG
>CAUYRT010085410.1:0-29206 GCA_963574885.1 Lepilemur ruficaudatus
GTGTCAGAGCAGGTTAGTACTTAGTGCTAAAATCCAGGAAATCCTGTATCAAAAAATACATATTTTAGAATAAGAGAACATAAAATACTTTTTAGTTCTGTCTTCTGGTGATTTTCATTTTTTTCCATATTTAACTAAAAATAGGATAATTAAACCTAATCTTTTTCTAATAAAATTTTAAAAAACTCCCCAGGATAACTTCACGAGCCCCTCCTGCACACCACACCCATGGACCATTGTCATCACTCTGGGCCTTGAATGCCAGGCTAAGTGTTCAAGTGCATTTAAATCCTATTGATTACCCATGACTCATGCTAGTTGTTAACTCATCATGCTCTCACTAATTCATTCCATGTATGTTTTAAGTATGATTTACTCTGATCCAGGGGCTATGCTAAGTTCTAAGGGCTCAAAAATTAATAAGCTAAAGGCCCTACTTGCAAAGAGATTTACAGTTTGGTGGAAGAATAATGGCAACATTGTATTTAGTTAGTGGTCCATGGTATACCTTCACAAGTATCTCATTTATGTGAAGGTTTCTCAGAAATGCCAGAAGGTATATGGGTGTGAATCCAATAGCAGCTTCATATCTCCTCTGTGCTATGGAGAGCTCCCTCCTGCTCAGCCTGTCTCCTCCAGGGCATTGAAGGTAAGATCACAGATCAACTATGGAAGTACCTCTTAGTAAAAGCCAGCAGGCAGCCCTGTGTATGTCTGAGGGTTTACTCCAGGGCCCAGAAGCCCCCAGTGGAACCAGAACTGCTCGAGGTGCAGCTCCCTCCTGGGGCACTGGCTACTGCTGCTGGGTGACCTCCAGGCTGGGTGTGGAGAGCGTGGAGAAAGATAGAAGGAAAGAGACTGAGAGGAGGAGAGAGAAAGAGAGGGACTGGGAGGAACAGGGACTAAGGGAGCAAAGAGGAAGAAGAAGGAGGAGAAGGAGGAGGAAGAGGAAGAGAAAGAGGACAGAGAGGAGATACTTAAGTGAGGAAAGAGCTGGGAATGGGAGGAAGAGTGTGAGGGGGGAGGGAGTAAAGCGAAGAGTCCCAGCATGGCCTTGTAAAATTCTTCTAATGAAGTTGGAGTTGCTATGCTTATTTCTCAATAGTTCCTACTGCAGGTGCATAATAACAATCCCCATAGTATATAAATACTGTTTACTTATCACTTATAAATACTATTTTATTTAATTGAATAATCTGGATAGAGTCTTGTCTGAGGACAGGCCTTCATGTCCTGTGTTATGCGTGAAGGATTTTTGAAGCCACCTGCAAGTCTTCAACAAGAGCAACGAAGACATAAGTTTTCCTTTTTGCTAGACATGGATTCACTCACTCATTTAAGCGAGCAAACTTTTAAAGGGACAGACACTGGGGAAATAAAGATGGGAAGACACAGCCCTGTACTCTAGGGGATCATAGTCATGGTGAGATAGACAAGAAAATAGGCCTTCATGCTTCATGTGAAGAGTGCCAAGGGCTGGAAGCCCAGAGTCTGTGGCGATTCAGAGCTGCTTGAGCTAAGAAATGAAAGTCCATTGGTTGTGATCAGGTGAACACTGCAAGGGATCAGCACGTGCAGAAGCCAGGAGGCAAGGTCTACTTTAGGATCGGCCAGTAGAGTGGAAGGGGGAATACTGTATGCAGGAGGTGAAATCAGAGAGCAAAACAAGGGCCAGAGGACAAGAGGCTTTGTAGGCTCAGCTCCCGCTGAAACTCTTCTGCAAAAGTCCTAACACTTGGCAACATTTTCTTAGAGGTACCTAATCTCCTCACCTCTCTATTCTCTCCTTTTGTTTTAAATCCCAGCTCAACCACTTGCTAGCTGTGTAGCCTTGTGCTTGTGTGTAGCATAGTCTGAACCCCAGTTTCCTAAACTGTGAAATAAGAGTATTAAAAAAAACTTTACACAAATTAAATTTAGCACAGTTTAATTGAGCAAAGAATGATTCATGAATCAGGCAGCACTAAGAACCAGAAGACATTTAGAGACCTCCCCTTCATAAATCTTGGGCAGACAGGAAAGGCAGCTTGACCTTACATGGTCTGATCAGTTGGCCTCTTGTGATCGACTGAAGCTTAGCTACTATAATTTGTTACAATTTGTTACAAAATTATACTCCTAATTCAGGCTGACGGTTAGTTTGTGTACTAAATTAGGTTGCAGTTGGATATGTACTCAAAGTATAGAAGGATCCTCAGGCCAAATTTAGTTTGATTTAACTGTAGCAATAATCACTATCTACCTCACAGAATTGTTATGACATCAAATAAAAAATATGCATAAAATATTATATTTGAGAAAATTATTGTTTATGTACTATATAGAAACCTAGTTTAATGAGTAAGGGTTTAAATAGATCAAATCAGAAAATAAGGTAAGCATAGAATAATACTGAGTAGATATTCCATAGTGCATGATGGCTAGGATGGTAAGCATGCCACAATGATTACCTTTGTTCTTTCTGTATTTAATAAATAATTCATCAAGTGTCCACTCTGTGGCAGGTAAATGTTAAACATCTAAACACTGAGACAGAATAGAATTTGCAAAGTCCCAAACCCTAAATTTCTTAGCTCTTTTTTGACAATGTTGTTTTGCTCAAGATTGGTATTAATTTACTCATTAGTATCCTTTGGAAGCAGTCGTTGAGATTGTACCAGCACCTCCCTATATATCTTTGTCTTTCCTCAAGAGTCTCATGTGAAACATTGTCATATGATTCCTGTATCTATTTTTGTCACCCTCTAATCATTTGGTGTTCACTTTCCTTTATTGAAAAGACAATTGCAAAATGGAAGGCAAATTTTCTACTTTGCCTGCAGGATCCAGCCATCAAATCTGACAACGCTCTTGCTACTAATATAAAGTAATGCACCTTATTTGTCATCCTTAATCATTTTTTGGAAGCATTATTTCTAATTTCCTCCTGATGGAGTTCAGGACATGCTACCCCAAAATATGACCCCTTGGCATTTGAGAAAACCACAGAAGCAGGAAGACTCTCTGATCTTCCTTGCCCTTCTTTCCTGAAGCAGGCCATACAATTCTACGAAAGAATTTTCTGACCTTCCCTTAAAGTAGGTCATAAGACCCTCATGTGAGAGATGCTCCCTCTATATCAGAGGAAAGGAAAGTCTGAAGGTACAAGAACCCAAAGGAGAATTGAAACTAACAGGCCTTGCTAAGTTTCCCCTCACTGCATTACCATTAGATCACACCCACTTTGTCCAATCATACTTCTCCACTACTAGCCACTTTAGATTTAGCATAAGATACGTAGGTTCCATGTTTCTTTGGACTTTCATTGATGAAGGCTCTCATGTCATATAAAACTCATATATATGTATGCCTTTTTGTTGCTGTTGTTGTTAATCTGAATCTTGTTCTGGGTGCCTCAGCCATGAACCTAATGATGGGTGAGAAAAATAATACTTCCGCCCCTGCACTTCTCCTGGGGAGTCCCCCTTCTGAATTCTATTCCTTGGATGTCTGCCCACTTCTGAAGGCTGCTTTGTGTTACGGATATCTTAGTCTCCATTTGTAATATGTCCTTTTAAAGAAAGTGGAACTGAGGCTTACTTACCCCTCTCACACAGCAACATGCTTGATGGAACATAGGACTCAAGTAAAGAAAATAAGCTGAAAAATTCACACGAATTTTAAAGTGAAGTTTAATAAACTCATATTTAGGGTTTGAACCCAAAACTTCAGTTAAAGTATCTAATGGCTCCAGTGTATCAGGATTTCTTTTCTTAAAGTGAAGGAGTTTAAAAGTCAAGTACTATACACTGTGAGGAAAACACACACACACAAAAGAGCCCCTAGTTGTGTCCCTGGGTCAGCAAACTTTGTGATTAAAATTGCTACTGCCAAGTGAAAAGTTCTTAATGAATGAATCCTGTCTCCCAGCTCTTGTAATCAAAATCTTCCATCTTGATGTCCTCTTATTGTCAGCGTGTCTGCTGCTTTAGTCTCAAAAATAGCCTGTACTCCTGTCACCGTTGCAATCAGTTTCTCTTGTGGCAGAAGGCAGACGCAGAACCAGGGACTGGCACACCCTCCAAACTCTCCTTTCTTTAAAATATTTTCATTTCGAGACTCATCTTTTGCCTCCTTGGTTAAGTTTATTTCTAAGTATTCTATTCTTTTAGATGCTATTGCAAATGATATTGTTTTCTTAATTTACTTTCAAATTATTTATTGTTAGCTTATAGAAACACAATTGATTTTTGTAATGATTTCCTGGATAACACATCTAAAACATAGGCAACCAAAGCAAAACTAGGCAAGCTGGACTATATCAAACTAAAGTCTTTCTGTCCAGCAAAGGAAACAATCAACAGAAAGAAAAGGCAACCTGCTAAATGGGAGAAAGTATTTGTAAACCATATATTTGATAAGCGATTAATATACAAAATATGTAAGGAACTTCTACAACTCCATAGCAAAAAACATATGACCTGGTTAAAAAAATATACACAGGACTTGAATAGACATTTCTCCAAAGAAGACATACAAATGGCCACCAGGTATATGAAAAGATGCTTAACATCACTGATAATCAGGGAAATGCAAATCAAATCTAGAATGAGCTAACACCTTATACCTTTAGTACGGGCATTAAAAAAAATAAAAAACAAAACAAAACAAAATAACAAGTGTTGTCAAGGATGTAGAGAAATTGCCACCTTTATGCATTGTTGATGGGAATGTAAATGGCACAGCCAGGATGGAAAATGGTATGGAGGTTTCTCAAAAATTAAAAAACAGAATCACCATATGATCCAGCAATCTCACTTCTGGGTATTTATCCAAAATAATTGACAACAGAATCTCAAAGAGATAGACGTAATTCCATGTTCACTGAAGTATTATTCTCAATAGCCAAGACATGGAAATGACCTGAATGTCCATTGACAGATGAATGGATAAAGGAAAATATGGTACATATACAGACAATAAAGTATATGGACTACATACAATATATACTGGGAGTGCCAGAATAGAAAGAAGCAGAAACAAGATTTAAAGGAGTAATGGCTGAAAAATTCCCAAATTTGATGAAAAATATTAATTCTTAGATTTAAGAAACACCATGAACCCCAAATCAGACAAACCCAAAGAAATCCACACCTAGACATATCATGATCTGCTGACAACCAAAGACAGAGAGAAAATTTTGAAAGCAGTAAGAGAAAAATTACCCATCATATATAGGGAAACAAAAAATGTGATTAATGTTTAGTTTCTTATCAGAAACCATAAAAGTCCTAAGAAAATGGAATGGTATGGCTCAAGTACTGAAAGAAAAAAAAAATAAGAATTTTATATTTTAGTTTTAAAGGCAAAATAATGAGATTTCCAGAATTAAACAAATAACACCACCACAAAAAAACCAAGAAACTAACAACTTGTTGCTAATGAAGTTGCCTTAAGAGAAATAGTAAAGAGAGTCATTGTGGCAAAAAGTTGTCAGATCGTAACATAAATCTATAGAAAGAAATGAAGAGTCCCTCAAATGATATATATGTGTAAATATAAAAGACTTTATCAAGATTTTTTTTCTCTTTCTTTCTCTAATTTTTTAAAAGAAATACATTATATCAGGCACTAATTATAGCTCTGTATCATTGGGTTTTTCACACTAAGGTATGTGTGGTACATATAAAAATAACAGCACAAAAGAGGGTAGAGAAAATAGAGCTATATTTGGGAAAAATTGCTATATTTAACTGGAATTAATCAGTATTAACCTTAATTATATTTTGATCATTTAGGAGGCATATTATAACCCCCAGGGCAACCAGTAAGAAAATAACTCAAAAAATATGGTAAAAAATCAATAGATTTCCACTCCTGACCAAAATGGAATAATTGGGACCAAATTTGCCTTCCCATTTGAAATGACAAAATGAAGCAAAACAAAATTCTGGGCCGTATATATAAAGCAACTGTTTTCAAGATACCTGAGAATATGTACTGAAGGACAGTGATCCCTCAGAGATAGGACACCATTTAGATGAGCTGTGCACCTGTTCTAGTTTCCTGCCTTGGGAGAGTGTCTGGACCCAGACACAGAGAAGGGAACCAAGACTGAGGTAGAAAGACTACACAGCATGAAGCACTGGAAAACAGGGGAATAAACAGAAAGAGGACCCCCCTTGAATATTTCACATGATAACAATCAGTGCAATTATTTGAGGAAACAACCTGAGACTGGATATAGAACAACTAAAAGGGATTAGAGGAAACCATGTTCAGCACTCACACAGGACCAGAAATAATGCCTTGTTTTCACCATCCAGTCTCAAAAACCTCGTAAGTTATGGGACATTGGCTAAAGTACCCAGAGTGCTCTTGTTCCACCTAATCTTTAAAGTAAGAAGCAAGAACTTAAACTGACTTCCAAATGACTTAAATGAACCCTAGAATGAAACTCAGGAATATTTGTAGAAATACAGAAATATCCATTACCCCAAAAGGTAAAAATACATAATATAGGAATTCAATAAAATATAAAATATATACAGAAAAGCAGGAAAATACGACTGTCATAAGGAATAAAAGAAACCAATCAAAACCACGCCAGAGCAGATAAAACATCAGAATTAGCAGAAGTTTGAAATGAGTCTGAAATCTGTGCCCAGGACAAGTTTCTTTGGAAGCTCCAGGGAAGAATTTGTTTTCTTGCTTTTTCTAGCTTCTGGGAGTTGCCTGTGTTCCTTGGCCTGCCCCTTCCTTGCCTCAGGTTGTCTTTTCCCCTCTGCTTCAATGTTCTCAACACCTTCTACTTCTATGGTAAGATCTCCCGCTGCCTCTCTCTTTAAAAGCCTCTTGTGATTACACTGGGCCCACCTCAAGAATCCAGGATAATCCCCTCATCTCAAAATTGTTAACTTAATCACATCTGCAAAGTCCCTGTTGCCACATAAGGTAACGTGCCCAAGTTGCAGGGCCTAGGACGTGGATATCTGTGGGGACCGTTATTCAACCTAGCACACCTTTGCAGGGCTCTCAGCAGGCTCACAGGAGCCCATGAATCTAGTAAGAGTATCACCCATCACGAGTGGTGGGAGTCAGACAGGCTAATTGCCCGAGAAGATCCGCAGGATAAAAAATCACCATGGCTGTGTCTAGAGAGCATCCCAGGAAAGGGTGCAGATTATCGCAGGAAAGGGAGCCGGGAGCAACAACATCACAGTGAGGGCGAGCCTCACAGTCAAAGGCTCCTTCCAACAGGGGTCTGGGGAGGCTGAGCACAAGCTCTAACTGTCCTTGCTCTGCAGGGCTGCATCATACGGGCTTCCTCTCAGATCCAGAGCCACCGACAAGTCTGCACAGCACTACAGTGAATTTTTATAATTTTATGCTTCCTTGGCATCCATTTTGGATGTAAGTTTAACTTTCTCACGCCAGCAGCAGGGCTCAGTCACCCTTGACCGAGTTTCCAGCTCTTCCTCCCTCCAGTTCCTCAGTGTGATCGACCCAGACATCTGCCTTTGAACAGCTGCCTCCTGCTGACCTCCTCCACGTGGGACAGCTGAGCACAGCCTCCCTGACTGGCCCAACTGCCCCCCACGCCCTGGGTGGACTATGCAGATGTACCACAGTGGTCACCCCCGGGTCACAGTGCGACCTCCTGGAACTTACTCATGCCTGTTTGTTTCAAACCCACTAGTTAGAATCCCTGAGGGAACCTGCTTGGGTAACACCCTGGGCCCCAAAAGGGTTTTGGCTCACAGGTCCTTCTTCCTCCCCACCTGCTGGCTGAAGGCGTGTGTCCTGGCCAGTTCCCAGCTCCTGCTGGCCCTGTGAGGTGTGCCGCCCTCTTCTCCTTGGTGACTGTCAGCAGTAAAACTGCTTCCGTTGTTTCACGAGCTTTCTTGTGCTGCCTCCTCTGTGTCTTGCCTGATCGACACACCTGAACCTCTTTTCCAGGTCATGGATCCCTAGAAAACAGCTATCTTGGCTTATGGGTCCTCTTTAGAAAGAGACTTTAAGACAAAAATAGAGGAAAATAAGTACCTTGAAACAAGGGAGACCAAAATTTAGTCTTGGCTACAGCCTCTTATAACCTACTGATTACATTGGCATATCCTTGCTACATAGCCAGCCCCAGAGTCTCTGAGTGGGGCACTGGGGGGAGGATCTCACCAAAACCTGGTGCAAACCATTCATTTTGCTATTATCGATAAACAATACTAACAAGCTGGTAAAAACTGCCCCTTGGACCCATGCTTATAAGTAATAGCAGTAATCAGTACATTTTTTGTTATAATCATGGGTCAGTACTATGAAGATAAAAATTTTACTCAGCAAACCATCTAAGCTAATTCCAAGCCTTCCAGAACTAATCTTCAAATCCCAATTACCTCCTATTGCCATATGCCGCACACCACATACAGCCTAGAGACTAAGCCCAAGAAGAGAATTGAGTTAAAACTGATTACACGTCTTCCCCTAGAAGACCATCAAAAGTGATACAACATGACTCTTTGCCCAGGTCGTAACTTTTAGATGCCCAGATCATCTACCATTTCCATGTCTTTGATCCCAAATGGTTTGTGCATTCAATAATCTAATTCCATTTCCTACCCTTTCTCAAACTTCTCAAAGCTTTTCTCTGCCCTTCTAGAGCTCAGTCTGTCATTGATAAATTCATCTATACACTAAGTATCTTCTAGGAACCTTCTCTTCACTCTCTCACTGTACTTGAAATATGATATATTCAAATTACTTCTCTTCCCCTTCCCAGAAGTCCTCTCAAGTGGGTGCTGTTTTTTCTTGTATGAATTGGGGGGTCTAGAGGTAGGATAAGTGTGTTCTTAAGTTTTCATTGTCACGTTTGATCATTGTTATATCCCCCACACTATGAATTTCTATCTTCATTTAAGTGTCTTCCATCTCCACTCTAGCTGCAATTTTCTTCCCAGGTCCTGATTATGTCCACCTTACCCGCTCTAGGCCTCCCCTGCCCTCCCCCACTTCCCTTCTCTTCTCCACAAACTCCCTATGTGATCTCATTTGCTCCTGAATTTATATCTTTTTCCAAGACCTCATGTCTTCAATTTTTCATTTGACATTTCTGCTTACATCTCTATTGGGGATCTTAAACTTGACTTGCCTAAACAGAATTTTGATCTCCCCCCCTCACCCCTAAGCTCACACTGCTTTCTTCCCACTTGAGAAAGTGCTATCGCCCACTTAATAAATTTCTTGAGCTGAAACCCCTGGAGTCGTCTTTGATTCCTCGCCCCTCACCTCCCACATCCCACATCTGTCAGGAAGCACTGTTGGCTTTATCTCCAAAACGCATCCCATAAGCCCTGACTCTTCTCCATCCCCACTGCCACTACTGCAGTGACAGTCACCATCACCTCCGCCCTGTATCATTGCAAAGCCATTCTAAGGGTCTCACTACAGCAGCTTCCACTCTTGACCTCTAAGAATCCGTTCTCCACATACTTGGCAAAATTATTTTTCTGAAATTGAAATCAGATCATAGGTTCCTTGCTCAACATCCTCCAGTAGATTTGTATTACACTCAGAGTAAAATCCAAATGACTTTTGAAATTCTATGGGTCACAATATGCCCTGACCCTTGTTTAAATTTACCAGGCTTATCTCTTGCTACTTTCCAACACACTTACTGGTCTCCTTGATGTGCCTTGAATATATTGTGTATGTTTCTGTCTTGGAAACTTTTCATTCGCTCTTCCTCTTCCTGGGATGTTCTTCCACCAGAAGCTTGTATGACTGGATCTCTCATTTCATTCAGGTTTCCTGTCTTCCCCTGCCCAACCCCAACAAGCCTGATCTACTTTGTTACAGTTTTCTCCAGGGCGCCTATCAAGACTTTATTTATTATGTATGCATTGTATGCTTAGTTTGTTTGCATGCATGCATTTTTCCTTTCTAGAGTATAAATTTCACGTAAGCAGGGTCTTACTTTTTTCAGGATCCAGAAAGCTTCCTGGAACATAGTAAATGCTCGATCACCATTTGTCAAAGGAAGCAAGAATACGTGAATATGTGAGAGTTCATTATATTTCCTGGATAAAAATTCCATGCTTGTTATTAGAGAGTCTGCAATAGTTTTTTCTAGGCTGGGGTTTTAATTTTCACTTTGATTATGGAATGCTTTGAAATACAAAAGTTCTTAATCTTAATGTGACCATATTACCTATTTTTGTCGACATGGTTTTGTTCTTTTGGAGCCATTTAATAAGCCTTCCCTTTATCAATAACACCTTGCACTTTGGGTGTATATTTTGGAACAGTCCACCTGGGTGCTGCACCTGCTTCTTCCCATCTTATCAGTGCCTCAGAACAGGACTGGTGCTGAGACACGCTGAAACACACATGTTTTCATTGCTTTTAGGATGTCAGAGCCAACTGCCATACGTGCATATGGCCTCACACATGCAGCATAAATAAAGTGTCAGGGGCAGCACAGTACAGTAATAGTAGATACAATTTGTTGAATACTTCCATGAACTGGCCAGTACCTAGTTTTCATTATATAATCTTCATAGTAACTTTATCTGATAGATAATTACATTACCCCATTCTAGGGATGAAGGAACTGAGGGCAGAAAAGTTAAATGACTTGGTCAATGTCATGTGGCTAAGAGAGAAAGATCCAGAAACTGAACTCAGTTGTTGGGTGATAAAGAGTCCAAGCTTTTAAACACCAAACCAAATCACCTCTTCAGGGCCCAAGAGTTCAGGTGTTGATCCAGACATTTATCATAGGTGAGTCACTGATTTTCTCTTAGTTTTTCTTATTTGAAAAATGGAAATAATGATCTCTATGTGTTACACATCACAAGGTTTCCCTGAGGATCAAACCAAAATGATATGGTGAATATGATAGGACTTTATAACTTGCAACGTACCACATAAATGTTGGGCGATTGCTATTATTACAAAAACACCAAACATAAATACTCAATAAGGTGACTAAAGCATAGCAAAGGCACTGAAATGTATTGTTGTCCAGGTCAAATCAATACTTTGAAAGTCTATGTACTTATTCCAATGATCGATCTTACCTGTCCTTAGTAAATACGTCCTTTTGAATATTTTTGGTGGAGTAGATTGTGGGCTGTGAGTTGATTTAAGTTAAATGAACAGCTAAATGTTATTTAGAGTCAAGTCCAGTGATAAAGCAAAGGAAAGCTAGCAAAGAGAAATAGGAATAACTGGAGTAATGAAATTACTTCCTGGTGCAACTTTTAAATAGGCTCTGAAGCCTTTCTCCAAATGTAACCCAAATACTGAGTCACAAAGATCCGCCGTCCTCCCCCAGTGGCTAGCTTCTCAGCATCTGTTCAACTTACTGTCATGGGCCACTTAGTTCAGCTTCACTTTCACTGCAGAGATCTTTTTGACCTTCGTGCTTGTCTCCCGCCTTACGAGCAAGTCATCTGAAGAAATAGTATGCTCTGTCTTGGGACAGCTCTGATATTTGGAATTAGCTTCTATATATTAAGCAAAATTTATATTCTTGCAAGTTCCATAATTGTTCTGAGTTTTTTCATGTGGGGTTACATAGAGTAAGATATATGTATGTATATTTACTTATAGCTTTATACATATATATTAAATTAAAAATAAAAATATATTTATATATAAAACTATACTCTCTATATTTAGTGTATATATTATATATAGTATTCTATTAATATATGTAGTGTATAGTATGTATAATATAGTATTATTCATATATATTTCTTTCTTTTTTTTTTCCCCACCCAACAATCCTTCAAAGTGTTGAAGGTGTTAAGTAAAATTTTTGGGAGGTCATTGATTTGGACTGAGTTTCTGTCCCAACAGACCAAGTCAAAATGAATTCACTCATGTCAAGTTTCCACGTCACCAAACTGAAACCTAAGCTGTTTACTTGTCAGATCTGACCTTCTGAGAAATCAAGAGAGAGATGATGGCCAAATCCCCGAACAGGCCAGTTTTCAAAACAAAACCAAACCAAACCTAGGAGATTCTCAGCAACCGATTTAAGGGGCCCAGTTAACCTGAGTTGACATGACATGGAAGTCTCCTCTACTTTAGCCCACACTAGAAAAGTAACCTGCAGCAACCTGGTATTAACCAGTCTGCTTTTTGTTCCTTGTTTCTATTTTCTTCAGCCTTTTTCTGCTTATAAAGTCCACCGCCTCTGCTCAGCGGGAAAAATAGTGCTAGTTTCATGAAACACTAATGAAATCTAATTAGATCTATGAACTCAATTTTTTGAAACTTTGTTATTTGACAAAGGCAGGCCAAGATTTTGAACATCCTCACCCACCTCACTATTTCTTATGTGACCGTATTCTAGACTTTTCTCTTAACCTGGTTCAGTTAGAGTGTCTGGTTCCTGGACTATAAGACAATTCATTTTTATCTATGTCTTCATTTTGTTGGAAATGACAATTATCTCTTTGCTGGGTCCTTAAAAGATGGATAGAAATTCCCTGAGTAGAAAAGAAAATTAGGGGGAGAGATAAAAACAAGGCCGTTACAAGGCACAAGTGTACAGCAAGTTTCTCTTAAGCTTGCTGTAGTTTCGGTATTTCTGAAATTCTGAATTGGTTAGAAATGGTGACTTTTATGAAAAATTAGTTGCCTGAGGACAATTTAGCCCACACTGGGTTGCTGGGTCTCCTCCCTCAGCTGCCTTCACTGTGCTGGGCTCTATCGGATATTTTTTATCAGAAATAAAAAATACATGCATATTTCCTAAGTACTGTGAACTTTTTTCTATTGGAAATAGCTCAATAATGGATGTGGAATATGAAATAGGTTGTCCTCAAAAACCTGTGATCAGATCATTCCACCACACTACATTGCTTCCCATTTTTATGTTTTGTCTTTTTCCTGAAATTGCAAAGCAATGTTCGCATCCCTTCATCACAAGAGCCTTCGTGTCTGCTGAATAAGGGAAAATAAACTCAATTTTCTTGTAAAATTCTGTTTTTTCCACTGCTGTGTTGCTTGATGAAAATATCATTTGCAGAATGTCTGATCAGTATTTAATGTTTAATACATCTGAACTACAATAATAGAGAAGGAGACAAATACGCCCTGATTATGACTTTATTTTTGGTCAAAGCCTATTGCAAGAGTTTAATCTCTAGAATTAATAACTTTAAAAAAAAGAGTGGTTCTTTGAGACTCAGGATAGATGACATTTTTGTTTATTGTATAGAAAGAATTGCCAGATTAATCCATCATTATGTCATGTACCAACTAAAGTAGGCTTAGATATTAATTATGAAATAGCCAATGATACTCTAATAATACCTCACATTTATGTCTGGCATTAAATTACACTTAATATTATTCTAGAGTATAAAACAATTAAAATCATATTCAAGAAATATCTTACACAGTATGAGAGAGAATAAAAGGGCATCAGAAATATCTTTTAGGAGTTTGTATGACATAGAAATTAAGATCACGAGTTTTGAACAGAGACAGGCCTGGAATCAAATCCCAACTCTCCCATTTTCTGGGTTTGACTTCGGGAAACTTGTCACTCTAAGCCTTGGTTTCCTCATCTGCATAGTGGGAGTGATAACGATGGAGTGGTTACAAATCTCTAATGAGTGATTGCATGCCCAGCCCTTAGCCCAACAACAGTTTCACAATTTAGTAAAAGATCCCCCTTCTGTAAGACATTTTATTATCCTCTGCTAGATAATTGGTATAATAACTATATAAATCTGGAAGGACTGTGAAATCCCTTGGAGTTATGCCATGCACAATTTGCCCACTCTAGAGACTGCACTTCCTGTAAGGAGTTTGAGGTACAGTGTCCAGCCTGTGGCGATTTCCCTGTACGTGTTAATGACTTAATTGCTCAAGTTCTGACCTCCCCAGTCGCAGGTCGCAGGTGGTTGGAATAGAGGAACTGTTGGCCCGGGGAGTATTTTTATTGTAGGTACCTACAGAAGCTCGCCGTCATCTTGGAAAGGTAAGTATAGCTGGAAATAAGCACTGCAGCATGAAGCATGTAGTATTTGTTTAAAATGAAAAGAGAGGGACAGCAATGGAAAATTTTGCCTTCATTACAACATGGGATTTAAAACAAAAAATATATGGGTCTTGAACACTTAGTTATTGAAAAGCGAACAGTGAAACCACAGAAACATGAAAACGAAAATGCTTTTGGAAGATTTTATTTAAATCGTAATGGGTTGTCAAGGGAAACTAATGGGCCTGAATTATAAGACAAGAGGAGCATTTTCTTTTAGTGCCACTTGGGGAAAGTACATTGCATGTCAGGAACGGCGCTAAGTGCTTTTCCTACCAGGTATGCATTATCTCATTTGCACCTATCACCTGCACCTCCTCGGGTCTTCTTCTCAGTAAATGGCCAGATTATCCACTGAAGCAGAATGGGGGACATCCTAGGATTCTCTCTTTCTTTTACTTCTAATACCCAATCCTTCATGTAGTTCTGTCCATCCTTTGTGTCCAAAATACTGTATATGACATGCATGCATCTGTCTCCACTGGTGCCACCTTCCTAGTTCATGTCCTCATCTTCTCTTCCTAATCTGATATGATTTGGGTCTTGCCTTCCACTACTGTTCTTGCTCCTCTGCTGTCCGTACTCTGGACACAAACCAGATTATTTAAAAATGTAGATCAGATAAAGCCATTCCCAGGCTTCTTACTTTCATCAGTCTTCCTTTGCCCTTACAGTAGAATCCATATTCTTCTTGTGTCTACAAAGCTCTGCCTGGGCTGACTTGGACCCTCTTCCCTACCTCGCCTCTTCCTGCTTCTCCTTGTCCTCTGCTCGTCGGCACCCAGCCCTAGTCAGGAATCTGCCAGCCCCAGGGCCTTGGTGTCCCCATTCTCCCAGCCTGAATCTCTCTTTCCTCAGCGGGGCCTTCTCATGCCGACGGTTTCAGCTTCCATGTCATCTTTTCCGAGAGGGTTTTCATGACCCCACTATCTAAAGTAGACCCTTCTATTATTTTCTATCAAAACATCTTGTTTATTTTGTTTTGACTGTTACGTACAATCTGTAATTATTCAGAGTATTTATCTGTTGACTTTTCACTTTGTTTCTTCCTCTCTAGAATGTAAACTCCAAAAGGTAGGGCTCTTGTGTGTGCCCGAGCTCCTAGCATGGAGTCTGGTACCTCCGATGCACCTGTGTATGTTTGTGGAATTAATAGGTATTTCTGTATGACTTTCTTGTAACATAAATACTATGTTCCCAATTTTGAAAATGAGAAACTTAGTTTTAGAGAGACTAACAAGTGAAAAGCCAGGAAGCAAACATAGACCAATTTGACTTTTCAAACTTAGCCTTTGTCTGACATTGTGTCCTGCATAAGTAACTTGGTGGGGGGGTATGTGTGCGCACATGTGTGTCTGTGTCTGTGTTGCAGACAGAGTTACCAGGTACAATAACACTAGTTTACCACAATTATCAACTACAGGATCATCTGGCATTTATTTGAAAGGAATGGATTTAAATAAAACTAAAATATAAATTCATATAACATAAAATTATACAAAGGCTAAGATTAAACGCCAGATATTTCTACAACACAGTCCTGAGAGAATCAGATGGTGTGGCATTTGTCATCCTATACGCAATTTCGAAATCCCAGCATCAATTTTTATAAACATTAAGGTTTTGGTCATTTTTATCTATTTACCTCTTTCACCAGCACACTTGTTTCTAAATAGTTTTTTTGTTGTTGGTTTATTTATTTGTTTTAGTAAGTATCTTTTCATTTAATTTATGCACTATTTTATTTAAAAATGTAGCCTTTTCTTAGTATGTTCCTTCCTTCCTTCCTTCCTTCCTTCCTTGCTCCCTCCCTCCCTCCCTCCTTTCCTTCTGGAATAACAGGCGCAGTGCATGCTGTGTGCCAGTCTGTTAGGGGCTGGATGCCAGACCTGCCTGAACACATTGTGCTGTTCGTGTCCTTTGTGCTGTGGCTGCTGCTCCAGTGAAGTAGCCAAGGCTCTCCTCCTCGAGTGAAAAAGAAGTTCCAGGTGATATGAACAAGGTTCATTCCTTTTATGTAAAGGGTAAAACTGTTTTCTAACTTTGTTAATATAAAAATCTACATTATACATAAGACAACTTTCTGTGGTTCTTCAGGGCTCTGGGAAGGAGTTGAATGATAGCACTAATTCATTTACCTTGGTTTGCCTATTTCAACTTGCAAAGATACAAAGCTCCATCAATTCTACCAGCAGTGAGGCGGAAAGTAGTTCTGACTAATTCTAGTAGAATTACAAGTCCATTGTTAAATTAAAGCTCCAGATATGTACAGGATACCTCGGAAATTGCGAGGGTTTGGTTTTAGACCATGGCTTCCCAGTGCATAGAAAAGTTAAGTTTACACTATTCTGTAGTCTATTAAGTGTGCAATAACATTATGTATAAAAAAATAAATACCTTTATTAAAATAATTTATTGCTAATGATCATCTGATCCTTCAGCAAGTTGTAATTTTTTTGCTGGTGGAGGGCCTTGCCTTGATGCTGACAGCTGCTGACTGATCAGGGTTGTGGTTGCTGAAGGTTGGGCTGGCTGTGGCTATTTCTTAAAATAAGACAAGAAGGAAGTTTGCCGCATTGATTGACTCTTCCTTTCATGAAAGACTTCTCTGTAGCATGCAATGCTGTTTGATAGTATTTTATCCACAGCAGAACTTCTTTCAAAATTGGAATGAATCCTCTTAAACCCGGCTGCTGCCTTATCAACTCAGTTTATGGCATATTCTAAATCCTTTACTGTCATTTCAACAGTGTTCACAGCAGCTTCACCAGGAATAGATTTCATCTCAAGAAATCACTTTCTTTGCTCATCCATTAAGAAGCAACTCCTCATCTGTTAAAGCTTTATCATGAGATTGCAGCAATTCAGTCACCACTTCAGACTCCGCTGCTAATTTTGGTTCTCTTGCTATTTCCACCACATCTGCAGTTACTTTCTCCACTGAAATCTTGAACTCCTCGAAGTTACCCATGAGGGTTAGAATCAACTACTTCCAAACTTCTGGTTATGTTGATATTTTGACCTCCTTCCATGAATCACCATTGTTCCTTTTTTTTGAGACAGAGTCTCACTCTATTGCCCATGGGCTAGAGTGCCATGGTGTCAGCCTACCTCACAGCAACCTCAAACTCCTGGGCTCATGCGATCCTCCTGCCTCAGCCTCCTGAGTAGCTGGGACTACAAGCATACGCCACCATGCCCGGCTAATTTTTTCTATATGTTTTTTAGTTGTCCAGCTAATTTCTTTCTATTTTTTTAGTAGAGATGGGGTCTTGCTCTTGCTCAGGCTGGTCTCGAACTCCTGAGCTCAAACGATCCACCCACCTCAGCCTCCCAGAGTGCTAGGATTATAGGTAAGAGCCACCATGCCCGGCCAACCAGTGTTCTTAATGGCATCTAGAATAGGAAATCCTTTCCAGAAGATTTTCAGTTTACTTTGCTCAGATCTACCAGCATTATGAAATGTATTTCTTCAATAATAAGACTTGAAAGTTGAAATTACCCCTTGATCCATAGCTGCAGAATGGATGTTAATAGGCATGAAAACAACATTCATCTCCTTACACATCCCCATCAGAGGTTTGGGGTGACCAGGTGCATTGTCAGTGAGCAGTAATATTTTGAAAGGAATCTCTCTTTCTGAGCAGTAGCTCTCAATCGTGAGCTTAAAATGGTCAGTAAACCATGCTGTGCTGCAATCCAGGTTTTGTGGCTTCATTTCTAGAGCCCAGGCAGAGTAGAGTTAGCATAATTCTGAAAGGCACTAAGATTTTCAAAATAGTAAATGAGCATTGGCTTCAATACATTGGCTGTATTAGCCTCTAACAAGAGAGTCAGCCTGTACTTTGAAGCTTTGAAGCCAGGCATTGAGTTCTCCTATGTTACTATGAAAGTCCTAGGTCCACGTCTTCTAATCAGAGGCTGTTTTGTCTATATTGAAAATCTATTGTTTAGCGTAGACATCATCAATGATCTTAGCTAGGTCCTCCACACAACTTGCTGCAGCTTCTACATCAGCACTCGCTGCTTCACGTTGCAGTTTTATGTGCGGACACAGCTTCTTTCTTTGAACCTCAGGAACACACCTCTACTGCCTTAAAACTTTTCTCCTGAAGCTTCCTCACTTCTCTCAGCCTTCACAGGATTGGAGAGAGTTTGGTCCTTACTCTGGGTTAGACTTTGTCTTAAGGGAATGTTGTGACTAGTTTGATCTTCTGTCCAGACCGCTCAAACTTTCTCCATATCAGCAATAAGGCTTTTTCACTTTCTTACCCTTTGTGTGTTCACTGTAGTAGTACTTTTAATTTCCTCCAAGAAATTTTCCTTTGCATTCACATCTGGGTTAACTTTTTGGTGCAAAAGGCCTAATTTTTGACCTATCTCAATTTTTGACATGCCCTCCTCACTGATCTTAATCATTTTTAGCTTTTGATTTGAAGTGAGACATGTGACTCCTCCTTTCACTTTAATACACAAAGGCTGGGGTAGGGTTTCTCATTGGCCTAAGTTTAATATTGTTTTGTCTCAGGGACTAGGGAGGCTGGAGGACAGGGACAGAGACAGGAAACAGCTGATGGGTGGAACAGTCAGAACATACACAACATTTATCGATTAAGTTCCCTGTCTTATATGGGCACAGCTCCTGGGGCCCCAAAACAATTACAATAGTAACACATGTTCTGACTCATCAGAGGGGGACCTTGGAGGGGAAATTTGAGCATAAGTTAATCTTCAGCAGAAAGATGAGTGTCAGAATCCATTTCTATGAGTAATATGTATCTTTCCATTAATATTTAGGAGACTATATACAACTGTGAGCAGGACTTCTGCTGAAATCAGAGTTAGGAGGGAGCATCTTTTAGGGCAGATCTCTCTAGAATGGCCCTGAGATATGATTGCAGCCCAAGGGCAAGATGCTGTAACCACGGTGAGTGCAGAGCAGAATTGTAGACAGATCAGGATGCTGGCCAGGAAGGAGGAGACCATAAGCATAGGCCCAGGCCTTCTTTAGCATTTCTGAGTGACCTCACTTAGGTAACAGCTTTTCTGGGTGTCTGCACATGGAAATAATCATCTCTTCTTCTCTGATCTGCTGCAAGTATGATAGCAGACAGTGAATGAGAAAGTGCTTTTCTTGCTGTGTGAGAAGTGTGTTAACTGCTTTACAAATCAGTTTGCTGACTTGTCAAATGAGGACTCCATAGTACTTTATAAGTTGCTAGGATGATTAAATGGTACAAAGCATTTAACATCCCTTGTGTTGTACCAAATGCTCCCCACAGAGCACGTGCATTCATTTCTTACCTTGCCTGGCTTTTCCTACAAAGATAACTAAACCTGTACCTGCTGACCGCGTCCCAGCTTGGAATGGCTTGGATGATTAAGGGTTGTCCTGGGGCTCTTGTTCATGAATCCATTTCTGGGTCATGGTGCACAGAAGTACTAATTCAGAAGGAAGGTCCAGGACTCCAGTTTATGGGGAACTCAATATCATCTCATCTACCCTTGATAAGTAAGCTCCAGGGATCTGCTATATTAACTCCCTTTACCAATAAAATCTGTAAGAGTCGGAACCCTGAGTCAGAAGGGCAATGAGATTTGCTTCAGGCAATAGAACTTTACCTCTCTGGGAGCACTTTCATTTCAACCACGTGTAGGAAAATCCCCCCAGGGAGTAGCAAACCACCTCGCCTGCCCCAGTGCCGGGTAGATACAGGGGAAAGTGTGTAGAATTCAGAATCAATTTGGTTTTCAAGTCTCGTGTTTCTCTGGGCATCTGTCTCCTCTCCTTCTGGGCTTCAATTTCCCCAGCCGAGTAATAGTAAGTGTGGAGCACTGTAATCACCTCACTGGCAATGACCTTGCCGAAAGACCTGAGTCCAAGACAGGTTTCAGGACAGGGTCTGGGGCAGGAGGGGCACTGAAGGTGCAGGAGTCAGAAAAGGGAGACAAAAGCAATGGAGAAGTTGGAACTTTTTTGCTTCCTCATCAGCCTTCCTTTTTGTTTCAGGGAAGAAACCAGCAAAGTCTAGAAACTACTAGTAACTGGCTGTTTTACATGACTTTTTGAGACTCTGAGTCCAAGGATTGCTGCTTCAGGACCCACACTACAAAGTAGGACACAGAGTTGGACAACAGCCCCTCCCAACGCCTTCCTCTGGGGTCCAGAATGCAGCTCTGGGGACACACGGAGAGCTCAGGAAGCCACAGGGCTTCTGTGTCTGGCGGGTGGCACTGGCAACCAAGATAGGTGTTTGCTGCCCTGATGAGGGGCAATTGGAACCATCCTAAGCCCCTGTGGAACATCTCTGAAGAAACTATAATAAATATGGAAGCCTTTGAGTCAGGGTTCTAATGTAACTCAAGTGGAAGCTCAAAAACATTGAGCTACTGTAGGCATTGGTGTTATTGTGTCTTACTTAAAGGCATGTGCTGGTAAGGCCTAGAAATATTCAGGCCAAATTTTTTTTTTTTTGAACTTTTAATTTTGAAAAATTTGAAACAGGTACACAAGTAAAATGATATAATGGGCCTGACTTCCCCATACCTATCTCTTAGATTGAATAGTTAGCAATAAATGGTTAACCTTGTTTTACCTATACCCCTGTGTGTTTCATTGCCTGTAAGTCATTTTGAAGCAAATCCAGACATCATATTATTTTAAATATTTCTGTATATATATGAAAAAATATTATGGACTATTGTTTTAAATGTAGCCATAACACTAGAACTGACACATTTAAAAAATAAAAAACACAGGGCATTTTACTTAGAACATACTTATACAAGAAATTTATATATTGTGAATCTGAAATTCAAGTTTATCTGGATGCTCTGTATTTTATCTGTCATGCCTACGAAATATCACTTTTATATTAAAAATAATCATAATTCCTTAATGTCATCAAGTATTCAGTCAACATTCTAATTTCTAATTGTCTCATAATTGTCATAAATATTTTGTTTTGCTTATAGATTGTTCACTTATGATCCAATGAAGGTCCACACATTGCAATTAGTTGATATGATTTTTAAGTCTTTTTAAATCTATGGATTCATTATTCATCACTTATTTTTTCCTTTGTAATTTATTTTTTGATGAAATCAGACTATTTGTCCTATAGTTTCCCATTAATTGGATTTTGCTGATTGTGCCCTATGGTGTTTTAAACATAGATCTCAATATCCTAGCTTTCCTACAAATCTGTAATTGGGTCGAGAAGCTTGATATTTAGATTCGAACTTTTATTTTTTTCTAAGAATCTTTCATAAGAAGTGTTGTGTTTTTCCATCAGAGAAAACTCCTAATTCATTAATTAGGAGTTCTAAAATAGTGACATTTTAATTCTTAATCTTACCATTATGTTTCCGTTATTAGCTAACCTACTTCCATAAAGAGAAATAAGAACAATGCTACCATGCAATAATATGGTTGATAATTTTTTTTAATTATTTGCAGATTTTTCCCCCTTAGGATATATCTTACTAGAAATGCTCAGACAGGTTTTTATGTTTTAAAGTTGCATGGAGTAATTTCTTACTCAACATTCACATTTATTCTATCAATTGGAATCATATGTAGTTCATTCATTCATTTTCTAAAATTTTAAGGACATTTTATAAATGTAACTTTTATTGTTATGTGAAATATTCTCATTGTTTCAAGATCAAATGTACCAAGCAAAGTATATTCAAGGAAGTCTGGCTTCTATTCCTCTTGTCTCTTTCTTTGTATTCTCTTACTTCTCTTTGCTCTTTTAATATATAACTTTAAAAAACTTGATAGTTTACCTTTTTTAAACAGGTGAACAGATATATCTATGACAGTATCTTCCTGTTCTTAGGTTAATATTAGAATAGTATTCACATAGTTTCTCACATTTTGTATTGATATTTTCCTTAAAAATACCTTCTGGAGATAATTGCATAACAAAAAAATAGAGATATTTTTCATTTTCTTCCCGTAAAAAAAAATCTGATTTATTCAGTTAGTCCCTTGTTGATAGACATGGATGGAAACTTGTTCCCAGGCTTGTGCTCTGAAAGATAGTTCTATAACAAAGACAGATTACACAGTCAGAGATGCTAAGGTCCATCAGGATGAGTCCTTGAAATATTGAACCGCTGATAGTTGACACTGACTGATCATATCTCATGCTCATGTCATTTATTCTAATGTAGGTTTAGGGACAACCCAGTATTAATAAACGAATCTGAGTTTTCTCAGTGAAGAACAAGATGTCACAGTGTTTCTCACAGCAAAAATAATGAGGGAAATGAAATAAGAAATGGATTAGAGAACAAAAAGTTATAGAAGTTCTATCAAGCTCTGCATTTTAATTCTTCTTAATGAATAATTTGTATGTCCACAGGACATACAAATAACTAAAAATCACTTCTAAATAATCTGTGAATTGAGGATCATATAACAACGATTAATAAAATAAAAATAAAATATAGCTCTCATGAAATAGATACTAGATTTTTTAAAAATAATAATTTTTAGATTCAGTATTTTTAATGGAATAAAAAATAAATATTCTAATCATCATTATTAGGAACACAATTAAGCACAAAATCCCTAGAAGGCAGACCAACAATATTTATTGAGATCCTTAAAAATATTAATTTGATGTGACTCAAAACTGATACATTTAAAATGCAACTGAGTCTTCTGTTTCTGTCTCTGATAGAAAATCTTTTGCCAAATCAATCCATTTACTAAGAAAAATTATGAAAATAGAACAAAACATAGCTGTTTGATATCATCAGAGAGCAAAAGAAGCAACCTCTGCCAAAGGGGCCAGGAATCTGAAGAGCATGGACACCACAGTGAGCTACACCTGCCCTGTCACCTCCTCTTTCATTATTTGCTGTCTCTCACCATGGAGCACCGGAGATGAGAAGAAAACAGTGGCCCAGACCTTCCTGTGGTCTCACAGAGCGGGAGAAATGGAAATGGAGTTCAGGGTCCCCAAAACAGCTGGAACTTGAAGGGCCAAAATCCAAAAGACAGAGAATATTGAACTGCACAGGAGCAAGAGACCAGAATCCAAGCAAAAATCATTCTATAAAAAAGACCCTGCACTTGAATGTTTATAGTAGCACAATTCACAATTGCAAAGAGCTGGAAACAACCCAAGTGCTTACATGAGTGGATTAATAAAATGTGGTGTATGTATACCATGGAGTACTCCTAAACTATAAAAAAACGGTGAGCTAATACCTCTTGTATTAACCCAGATGGAACTGGGCCCCATTCTTTTAAGTGAAGTATCACAAGAATGGAAGAAAAAACACCACATGTACTCATCATTAAATTGGAACTGATTGATCAACACTTATGTGCATATAAGGAAGTAACACTCATCGGAAATCAAACAGGTGTGAGGGGGCAGGAGAGGAAGGGTAAATTCATACCTCATGGGTATAATTCACATTATCTGGGGGGAGAGCACACTTATAACCTTGACAAAAGCAATTTATATAAGCAAAACTTTTGTATCCCCATAATATTCTGAAATTTAAAAAAAAAGGAGGATAAAAACTAGTTTCAATTTTTAACAATCTCACAGATCTGGATGGGGAAAAAATTGGAGTTCTGGGCCCCAGAGGCAGGGTAGTGAATAATCTCTAAATGATAATCCAATCAATCCCACTAGATAGGATCTAAATTTTAAAGCCAAAATAAGAGAGAATTAAACCATGTAGTCTGATACAAGAAATTAAAACTTTCTGATCCTTACTTTTTTAGAAATTCTATAAAGCAAGGTTAAACATACACTCTGTATGCAGATACTATGAATATTAAATCAATAGGTATACATCATAATCTAATATTTATCAAATATGAGATATTTAGTAAAAGACAGTCATTATTTTTGTCAATCACTATTTCCTCTGTTGTCATTCTGGAAATACTGAGTGATGCTTTGTCACCAAGACTGGACTCGTATTTCTAATATCCACCTTTTTTTTTTTTTTTTTTTTTCCAGATAGGAGCATCAGTTGCTTCCAAACAACGTTGAATAGAAGCAAAATACTGGTTTCTGGCCTCTCGTGGCTGAACATGAGGTGGGAGCATTGGCAAATGGCAAGTGAGGCCAGTTCTTTCCAAGATGCTGGCTGTTTATAGATGGCTTGGCATTCACGTAGCATTCCTATTTTTCCAACCTGGCACAAAGCACTGCCATAGATGTGCAAAAACAGGAAAAGGAACCAAGGAGCCAATATTTTTCTCTCACTGCCCATCTTCAGACAAACTTCAGTGCTTTCAAGGTCATCTTGGCAATGATAGTCTTCATGTGGACTCTCCCTGGCATGGCAGAGATGTTTGTCCTCAGATGGCATTTTCTCATCTTCTTTCTGATCTCTGATGTCCCTCCCTTAAAGATACTCACTGTTTCCTTTGATGAGAGGCAAGGCTCGATGTGGGAATCCTTCTGAGGGGCAGAAGCAAGGGGCTGACATTCATACTAAATTGTGACTAAACAAAATCATTTAGTTTTATGACTCATACTATGTTACGAGTGCCCTGTACTGAGAATTATCATTAACCCCAAGATCCAGGGATAACCTAAAGGCATTGGGTAACTTCAGTGGACGGGGGGAGAGAGGGCACTGAGGCAGGGCTGACAGAAGGAAGATGGATAGAGACCATCTGCAGGTGGTGGTGGTGATGAAAAAGAAGAAGAAGAAAGAGAAGGAGAATGAGGAAGAGAAGAAGAGGAAGAACAGAAGAAGGAGGAGGAGGAGAAAGAAGAAGAGGAAGAAGAAGAGGAGGACAGGGAAGAAGTGGAGAAAGTTGTTGAGGAAGGACCACTGCTAACTGATCTCACACTCTGGTCCCTCCTCCCACCTTCCTAGCTCCCACTGCAATCAATACCACCTGCTGTACTGATCGTCACCTAAGGGAGAAAGAATCGCTACCTCCCTAGTCAGAACCCAGGACATTTATTGAACTCTGATACCTACAGTTGACCTCACAATGGACTTCTTGTCTGACACTGGGGAGTCACACGCATACTTTTTGTTCTCCGATATCCCATCTGTATCTTCTTCCTCCAGTCTCAGTCAGTCTAATCCATTCTGTGCTAACTGTTGGATGAATATGCCTCTAGCATTGTTCTGACATGCCATGCACTACCAAAACTCACAAACACACTCGCAATCTCTCCCTTGTACTATAGCATAAGGTCTAATCTTCCTTTTCCAGCACACCAATCCCTCATACTTGGCTGCACTCTGTCCAGTAGTAGACCCATTTTGCTGATCGTCTGGACTGTCTGCTTTCCCACTTTTGCTTTCTTTACCACCAAATCTAGTGGGGAGAGCAGGAATTTCTGCTACCCGCTGCATGATTAGAAGTGGGATAAGTGCAGCTGTCTTGTCACCCTTCCAGTTACATGACCAAAAATCTCAGTTTGGCTGGCACTGAGAATGTTCCCCGGTTGTAGAATTTACATTTTTAAAATTGGGAATGTCCAAGGCACACAGGAAAGAGTTGGTTACCCTATTTCTAGTCATTGTCATGGACTTGGTGATCTCTCTCATTTGACTGGGTCTCCTCAATCAGAACATCAGTGTGCCCATCCTCACCACCTGGGCGCTGACTGGTGGGAGCTCGGGGTGGAGTAAGGTGTGGATATTTTCAGAGCATATTAGGATTATGAAGACACAGACATGACCTTAGAGGTCTACATCAAGAGGTCTTAACAGAAGGCTGAATCAACAAATCCGTTCCTTTTTCTTGCCCAGGTTTCTACTTTCCTGAAACACACATTGAATTAGGTAATTAGGTATCTAGACCTATGGAAATTTAAACATTATCACCTAGACAGAATATCATCTGATCCAATTTCTGGTATCTGAGCAATAAAAGATCTTATATCTATTTCACCACTGAATCTACTCAAAAGAGAGTGAGAGTTTTCTCCACAGCCACACTGAGAGTTAAAAATAAAACCAAGAGTAGATGGGTAGGCCCTGGCTCCCAAGTTCATTACTCCATGTCAAACTTTCCCACCCCACTCACTCCTGTGCTGTTAGAGGAAGTTTAGGTGATGATACAATGTGATGTCAGGATACTGGCAGGTGTGTCTCCTTTCAGAACTAGCGTAGGATCCTTGAGTGAAGAAGGAATTGCTGTGCAAACACCATATGGTCTCCAAATGTCCTTCATAGAGGAAAGTTACTCGTTTTCCTCTAGAGGTAAATTAATATATATAAATCTTCTCTTTTCATGCTTTGAGTTGCATCATAGGAGAGCCATAGCCTCATCCAAGAAAAGCATCATATCATCCAGGAACTTGGGTTACATTTTAACACAGTCTACAGTTATCAATGTACCAGGTACAATGTGCCTAAGAAAAAATTACAGAGAGAGCTCTGGATCTCTTTGCTCTATGACCTATATTCTATTTCTGGCTTTCCTGCTACCTTACTGCTGGCCCTTGTATTTGATTGTCCTCCTCTAGATCTAGAACTCCCATCTGATAAAGAAGGTGATAGCACCCACAGACCCATGATCTGCAATGTCTGACAGCCTGTGTGTCCAGGACGCTGCTGGTCACAGCCTGCACAGGCCTTTCCTCTTTGGCTTGCTGAAACCTGAGAAGCTTCTGTTAGAACTTTACCTGCTGACCGCAATTCTGTCCCCTGTGAGCATTTACGTATCTCGGTGAGATGGGTAAGTGAAAGCCAATTTAAGTCTATTTAGCCTCTGACACTTCTGTGTGAATGAGTGTCTCATTTTTCTTTATCTTATTATTATTATTATTTTGGTTCCTGAGTACTCCAAAAGGATTCGTGAATTTCCTGATATTGAGAGGATGAATTCTGTCCTGAGCCACTGGCAAGAAGTCCATGAATACCGGAGAAAAGAAGCAAGATATTTCCCATGAGATTGAAGGAGCAGAAAATACCCCAGGTTTCTATAAAGCTGCCTTGATACAATGAGGGAAGTCTCCCAGGACCTGGGAGACTTAACATACAGAGAAGAGGAGCTTCAGGAATCTGGAGAAGGGGGAGGCACAGAACTGCACTCAGTGCTCGTCTGCATATTCCTCATGTTGTATGAGCAAGTGGTCTCACTCTTTCAAACTTCCTTTTCTTTAGTTGTAGGACAATCACAATCAACCTCAATCTATCTCCAAGGATTTTGAAGAAATATAAGCAGATCTGAGAAAAATCTCATGGGGCAGAATCCAGCTAAATAACCTGCAGGCCACTATGAACCAAGGAAGATTAAGATGAGAGGCAAGAAAGAAGAACCCCCATGATTGCCTTCTTCTTCTGAAAAAAAAAAATCTCTAAATCTCACCTCTCAGTGTATCCTACAGCTGTTTACAGCTAAGAGGGGGTCTTAATCAGGTGAGATTTTAGCAGCAAGTAATATGTTACTTGACTAACAGTAGTTTAAAGAATGAATATCCCCCACATCCATATGATAAGAAATATGGAGGCAGGAAACACGTGCTTGATATGGTTTAAATGTGATCCCTCCAAAATTTACCTTGAAAGTTAAACCTCAAGAGGTGGTATTAAGAGATGGGGCCTTTGGGGAAGTGATTATGTCCTGAGGACCTTGTCCACCCCAGCCGCTCTCCGGAAGCAGATGCTCCATACGGGTTCCCTTCACTATTATTCTGCTCACTGTTTCCCTACGGCCAAATAACAAGCTTAATCCTCTATTTCTTGATTTGTAAAACTTAGATGTGACCTATTGATTTCCTGCTAGGAGAGTGGGGATTTGGTGCATTAATACCTGTCTCCACTGTCCTCCTCTCACTTTACAAAGCAATATTCTATTATTTTTAGTTCTACTTCTGGTGACTTTTATAACTTTAAATACTGTATATACATACCTCCAGTCCATTCTATCAGTCGTAGACACTACCTCCTCCTACCTAGTGAGATTGGATATTAGCAATTCTCCTGTTCACTTTATCCCTAATTCTGCCTCTCAGTATCTGGTGAATTATCTTTATCTTAGAATTTTCATAGTTAATAATGTTGCCTTCCATTTTGCTACCATAATGAAGTCTTTAGTGACTTATCTAAAGGTTGATTTTGATTTTAAAACTTGAAAATATGAGTACTTCAAAATAGTTTTTGGAACAAAAAGCAGAGGGCTGTGATTATGTCCCCCCGTCCCTTTTTTTCTGGTCAATTTTTCTGTTTCCTGGAGTTCCCAATTGCCCTTGGATCATTCAATGTCCTGGCAGGAAAGAGAGAGACCAGCAAATGGGATCATCAAAAAATGTTTAATAAAGAGACTATTTACAACATTGTAGGGAGATTAAAAGGAAACCAATAGGAGTGGTGGAATATTTAGGGCTAGCAAGAGTTGGCAATTATTGTCTTGCTTAGCCTGAGGGGAAAAAGGGAGGGGCAGATACCAGAGCTGGAAGAAAGGAACTACAGTCTTGAGAGAAGACAGGGCTTTAGCAGAGGGTGCCAGCTTACTGGCAGGGAACAGGCAGGAAATGAACCAGAGACTATGGCTACCAGTCTTTCTTTTTGACCAAACCCAGGTAGAAGTCAGAGGGTGAGCGGTCTGTTGATACAGTCCGAGAGCAGGGCAGTGAAATCTGGAAGGTAGATCTGGAAGCGGCTGATAGAAAATATTCAGATGACTATTTTCTTTTCTTCATTCCTTTATACCTGATATTCTGGCCATGTGGTCACTGGCATCTGTTGCTGATTACTGTATCGGGCACACAAAGAGAAATACTAGCTGATATCCAACCTTTGGCTGTCAAAATAGAGTTCTACAGAAAATTCAAGTCTTTAAAATCAGAGTTAATAAGAGCCAGGATTTTTTTTTTTCTCTTCCGAAAATTTTATTGGGGGAAAACTACAAAACATTTACAGTACAATGTTTACAGTCACAATTTGTAGTGAGCTGATTTCCCAAAATATGTTACACTCAAGTTGACTTATCTTGTTACATTCAAAAACCTACTCTGTCAAAGTAGTCCAGAGAGTACATACATAGTGCCCCAACTATACCTACATACAACCAACACTCCATTTTAAGTGTACAATTAAATGATTTTCAGTGAATTTACCGAGGTGTACAGTTAATCACATAAATCAGTTTTTGAGGAATTCCTTTCCCCTATTAAGACCCCTAATTCCACTCCCCAACTACTTTTCAAGCATATCCCA